>CM044017.1:18763680-18778680 GCA_024085815.1 Flaveria linearis | reverse complement strand
TATTTTCAAAACATTCTGATTAGCTTTATTATTTTAAAAGTTGTGTATATGATTAATATATAGGGCCGAATTATAGGACCAATGTTTAGGACAAATTAAAGGACAAAAAAGTGACGAATATTTATGGTTTATCGGTGATGAAGATGTGGAAATAGATATCGTGTTAGTTGTTTTTTCATGGCAGACAACCTTTTATAGCTATAATGGCGGGCCATCTCTAGGCTTTTTAATTAGAGGTTCTACCACTGCGCAGAATCGAGATTGTTTTACACCCGCAGCGAAGCGCGGGGCGGGTTACAACTAGTTTAATTAAATTGAAATTCAAATTTATAAATAACAACATATATTTAATGGATATATTTGTAACCACCTATAAATGTCCAACTTTCATTTTCAGTTCTTAACTTTCATCTTGACTTCTCAAACATGGCAAACCAAAGAAATAAATTCTTTAAAATTTCAAAACTGCCCCAAAAGATATACAGAATCGCCCACAGGTGGTGGTTGAACCTCCAAACCTTATGTGGATGGTAATCGGTTGATGATGAATTTAATTGGAACTAATCTTTTGATCAATCCTAACTTACTTTAACATGCAAACAAGCCTTTGAAAGAAGACAAACACCAAGGTGATGAGGAATATGAGTCACAAGACAAATACATATCCAATGAGAAGTTTCAACTAAAAACATGTACAATCAAGTCACATCACAGTTTCTTGTCTTTTTTAAATGTTCATAACTTTTTTATGTGTTATTAACTTTTTTAAATTATGCCATAACACCGAGCGTTTTTTATCTTTAACGTGAATACAATATTGCTATATAAAAATTAAAAAAATCATTTTTATGTACTATAAAATTACATGGTTAAAAAAATACCATAAATTGTAGAATCTAAAACAACATAAAATTACCTACATCAAAACATCATAAAATCACCTGGTTCAAAAACATCAAAAAACTACTTAGTTCAAAAACACCATAAAACACCAAATTCAAAAACATCATAAATTCACCTGGTACACAAACGTTATAAAATCACATAGTTCCCGATTGATTGTTTATACATACTTGAAAAGATCAAATTTCTAAAAAGTTTAAAATTAAAAACTTAAAAAAATTAACACTGAAATATTTTATTGCATTTGATGATCTACAAAACTTTGTTTTCAAAATTTTTGCGAAAACTATATATGTTTTTAAAGTTGGGTCATGGATGAAAGGGACATATATAGCCCAAATATGATAACTTGCAAATTCTATGTTGATACATATGTACCTAGATTATGATCTCAATGTAATATCTTTGTAATATCTACATATATGTAATTGAAAGATGATTAATAAAATGCAAATGGTTGTATGTGCTTATAATATTTAATGTTTCATTAATGGGTTGTGTAATGTATGGTTGATTAATTATATAGGTAGGTGATTGTTTGAATTGATATGCGTGATGTAATGATAACTAATACGTTCAAACTTAACATTATGAAGTCATCATGCGAATGGCCCATGCCAATGGACCATACGCATGAATAATTTCATGCGAATGACTCAGTCGCACGACTGAACCAGGAGACTGGATCATTCGTAAGACTAGAGCATGAGATTGAACCAGTCGTACGACTGAATTCTCAGTCGTACGTATGGATCAAGCGCATAGCTCAATCGCACGACTGAACCATGCGTATGGTTCAGTCGCACGAATGAGAAACCCTTACCTATAAATACCACTTAATTCGTGGAAAAACATGACACTTCGAATACTTGCAACCCTAGTCGACCCAGAGCGTATTGTTCGTCCCTTCCAACTTCACAAAATGTTTCAGATCATTCCTAGTTCGTTCTTAACGTTTTCTAATCGTTAGGTTTGATCTTCTTAACGTTTTCCCTGATTGGATCACCAATCAAATAGGATTCTGCACTATTTGATTTGGCTTCATATTTGAATCAGTTAGTACTCCGTCCGTATACGGTCCTATCAAGTGGTATCAGAGCCATAGGCTCTTGATTCTTCGTGGATTCAATCGTTTTCGTGAAAAAGTTTACGTTTTTTAGCGAAAAGATCCGTTTTTTCTGCTCAAAAATCAATTTTACGTGTGCATGTTCTGAAAATTCAATCTTTTTCGAAGTTCAGCCGTCAAGGGTGCAAAAACTTGTGTTTTAGGTCAAAGTGTGTGAAAACCTCGTTTTCAGCCGTCTCAGTCGCACGATTATCTCAATCGTACGACTGAAGTCTAGTCGCCTATCTCATTCGCCCGGTTGAGTCAGTCGTTTGCTCAATCGGCCGGTTGAGTCAGTCGGTCTGTCCTGTCGCTCAAGTGTCAAAATCGCCTATTCCAGTCGCCCGATTGAGTTCAATCGCACGATTGTATCTCAGTCGTCCCCCAGTCGCCCTTCCGGTCACATACTCAGTCTGTGTTTTTCAAGTTTAAGTTAAATTCATTATGGACTCCAAAAATTTCGCGTTCTCAGCAGGGAAAGACTCAAGCATCCAGAACTTACTGCTACTGGAGAATGAGATTGGTAACCACAATAAGCCACCTAAGCTTCTGTCTATTGATGAGTTCCCGCAGTGGAAGCAGAGGTTTGAGATTCATCTAAATGGAGTGGACACTAATCTTTGGAATGCTATTGAGACTGGTTATACCATGCCAGTTGGTGCTGATGGTATACCTTTAACGTTGACTGGAATGACTGATGCTCAAAAGATTGCATATAATGCTGAAAAGAAAGCCTACACGATGTTAACTCAATCTATTCCAAAAGAGATCTTCCATCAGTATTTTGATCATAAACAAAGTGAGAAATTCTGGAAAGCTCTTGAGAAAAGGTATGAAGGGAGCTCAACACTAAAGTCCTTGAAGGCCAAAGAACTTAAAAAGGAGTTTGATAACTTTTCTGCTATTAGAAAGGAGAGTCTGGATGATATCATTGACCGCTTCTATCATCTGATGAGTGAACTTCACACTCATGGGGTAACCACGTCTAAAGAAGAAAAGGTCTCCAGTTTGGCTGATGGACTTCCAGAAAAGTGGGATTCGTTTATTTCCACCTTGAGGTACAATTCAGTTCTTGAGACTTTGGATATAAATGATTTTATCCTGAAACTGCGAGAGGAAGAAGTTAGCCACAGGTACAAGGCAAAGAAGGGTTCATATGCTCAGGATCCATCACTCTACAATGTTACTCCTACTTCTATGTCTACTTCCAAAACCTCCAGTGTTCCTCTGCAAACTGCATTTATGTCAAATGCATCATCATCTTCTGATCAAGGCTCATCATCTGCTAGTGAGTCACATGGTGCATCTGGGGTTCTACAAAGTCCTATAGTCACTCAATCAACGAAGTTAATGACTGAAAATTTGGGTAAAGTTACTGTAGAAGTTGCAAAGGAGCACATGGATCTACTTGCTGCTGTAGTTCATTCGTATGATGGTTTAGTTGCTGGGAAAATAGGCAACTGCCACCTGGCTAATGAAGACTGCGAACAGGTTGATGAGAATGAGCTGGAACGAATGGATATAATGTGGGCTCTCGCGAGTGCTGTGCGACGAGCAAAGAAATTTGTGAAGAAAACAGGGCAAAATCTGGTGGCTGCAAAAGACACTACGTTTGGTTTCGACAAGTCAAAAGTCACCTACTTTAATTGTGGAGAAAAGGGCCACTTCAAAAGGGAATGTGTGAAACCTAAGAAGACTGGCAACGGGAATCCATTCTCATCGTTTCACAAACAAGATAAGGAGGAAAAAGGCAACTCCATCAAGCAGTGACTCCAAAGCTATGGTTGCACAAGGTGATGAAGGACAGGATTGGTCCTTCAGGTTCTTATCTGACAGTGAAGCCAACATAGCATCTGTGGATGATCTAAATGAAGACTCAGCGAGTGAGGGGGAGAGCTCAGCTGAGATTGATACTGAAGTTGTTGCATTCAACGAAGAAAATGATATTAAATTCTATTTAAAGACCATTGAAGAAACTAAAAAAGATAAAGCAGTTTTACAAGTTGAGAATGAGTCTTTAAAACAAAAACTTCATAGTCTTGCGAGCTCCTCGCATATTTTGAAAAACTTGGTTAAGGAACGCAACAATGGGGAAGGTTTGGGATACAAAGTGTGCCTCCACCACATGAGACCTTGTTAAACACCAAACAACGTCCAATCAATGATAACCCATAAAGGATCATGTGGTGACAACTCCTCTGGTCAGCGATCCGGATACAGTGGTTAACTCTATCCCTTCGGTTTCTGACCAGACAGCTTCTACATCAGGCACAACTGGCACACAAATCACTGGACAACGAGTGGAAGAGAATGTTCAAGCATCTCTTGGGTTGGGTCAAAATTCGACTATCACACAACCTAAGATTTTCAAAACCACTCAAGCTAAACCAGTAAAGCAAGATAACCACCATCGTCTAAGACAAAACACAGATAATGTTAAACAAGTTAAATTTGTCAAGGAAGGTGAAAGTCTTAAAAGTAAGAACAAAAAGAAAATACCCGAAGGGTATTCACCGCCCCACAAGAGATCTCCTAGCCCTGGTGAATGGAGGTCCTGCTATACTTGTGGACAGCACGGTCATATTTCTACAAATTGTCCTCGCTATCAGACTCCAAGGATTAAGGTTGAGCTAAACAACAAAGTTAAGCTAGATTCTAAACAGCGATCTAAGACTCCTGTTAGATCAAAAAACACCTATTAGGTCTAAAACACCTTCTAGGTCGTTCTCATCTCCCCCACACCAAAAGCAACACAGACAAGTCACTGACAAGTCTGAGATGCCAGAGGCAAATCTGGCTTTGAATCTAAACCACAAACTCAAACAGTAAATCAGTCTAAAGTTTATCACAAGCAATCCTTTCACAGGGATGGTTTGTGGAAAGTCAAAACAACTGATGGGTCTGAAAGCAAGGACAAGCTGAGAGTTGAAATTCCACCCACTGATAAAGGACAGTGGGTTAAGTTCTTGATGGTTGATGCCTCTGGGAAACCAAGCCAGTCAAGGCTTGGGTCCCCCTCCTTAACTGATTATTGTCTCTTATGTGCAGGTTGTCCGCTATAGTGCTTCTACCAATACATGGATAGTAGATAGCGGAGCTTCCAGGCACATGACAGGAAATAAGTCTCTCCTTTTCAATGTCAAACAAATTAAAGGGGGACACGTTTCCTTTGCTGGTAACAAAGGAGGATACATTACTGCTCAAGGCGAAGTAGGTAATGCGAAGGTAAGATTCGACAAAGTCAATTTTGTTCAACAATTAGAAAACAATCTGCTTTCAGTGTCTCAGACATGTGACAAGGGCTTCAAAGTGAACCGAAAGTGCTACATACTGAAGAAAGAGATGGAGATTCTAGAGGAGCAGGTCTTAATGTCAGCATCCAGGTACAATGATTTATATGTATTGGACATGTCTAATGCTTCTTCCTCTGAGTCTATAGTTCAGTGTTTCTTATCCAAAGCAACATAGAAAGAATCCATCTCATGGCATAAAAAATGGGACACATTGATCACAGGAAGATGAATCATCTGATTCATAACAACTTAGTTGATGGAGTTCCTGTCAAGAACTTCAAACTACCTGATTTTTGTGTCTCATGCAAGAAAGGAAAGCAGACCAGGAAATCTCACAAGGCCAAGCACGTCAATCCTATCGAGATGCCCCTGGAGCTATACACATGATCTTTTCGGTCCAGTCAGCACGAAGAGTATCGCTGGAGACTGGTACTGCTTCGTAGTCACTGATGACTACTCACGATTCTAGTGGGTGATGTTTTTAAAAGCAAAGTCCGAAACCTTTGAGTCATTCAGAGTGCTGGTTACTACTCTGGAATCGCTTACAAGCTGATGGTTAGGAAAATTCGCTCAGACAATGGAACGAGTTAAGAATCAGTGAATGGATGCGTTCTGCAAAGAAAAGGGAATTGTTCATCAATTCACCTCTGCATACATACCACAGATGAATGGAGTTGCTGAGCGAAAGAACAGGAGCTTGATCGAGACAGCCAGGACGATGTTGGCAGACTCAAAACTGCCAGTGCAGTTCTGGAAAGAAGCTGTTGCCAATGCATGCTACACACTCAATCATGTGACAGTAGTGAAAAGGCACGGGAAGACTTGCTATGAGTTACTACAGAAGCGTAAGCCTAACCTGGAGTATCTGGAACCTTTCGGTGCTCCTTGTACGCTTCTGAAGAAAACTCAAGAGGGCAAGTTCAATGAAAAGGCAGATCAGGGGATCTTTCTGGGATACAGCATACCCGACAAACGAGTTTACAACAACTCTACTGGTCAGGTAGAAGTATGGTGTAATGTTGATGTTCAACGTTTCACCATCCCCCTGCTAGGAAAGGTCCATCGTCATTCTTTGACTACGATGGCTTTTTCAAATCATTCAATCTTCCCTAGATAGATTCAGATGATGATATTGCTATTCAGATGATGCACGATGTTCTAAACTCACCGAATCTGGATACTAGCCATGCAACACCTGCAAGTGGTTCATTGGGATCTGCCACAGCTGATCGGCTTGATAGTGAGGATTCATCAGATGATGAAGAAGCAACTGAAACTAGCAATGCACCAAATGTTGATCAAGAAGGAAGCTCTTTAGCTGCTGAACCTGCATCTGGAAATACAGATACTGAACCTCCAGTCATAACTTTGGACTCTGAAGTTGTTGTTCCTACAACTCCTATGACTAGGATCAGTACGAATCATCCGCCAGATGCTATCATTGGTGATCTTCACTCCGGCGTGCAGACTAGAAATTGACTGTATACTGCTGATTACGCTGAAGTTATGGAAAAGGGCTATTTGAATGACGGGGCTTACAGATGTTTTGTTTCTCAAATTGAACCCAAACACGTACGCGACGCCCTTAGGATAAAGCCTATGTCAATGCTATGCAAGAGGAGCTGCTACAGTTCAAGAAACTTGGAGTGTGGACTCTCGTTGACCGACCCAGAGGAGTCAAAGTAATTGATACCAAATGGGTACTAAAGTGCAAGAAGGATGAACAGGGTGTTGTTATCCGAAACAAGGCATGATTGGTTGTTCAGGGCTTCAGACAAGTCGAGGGAGTCGACTACAATGAAGTCTTTGCACCAGTAGCTAGAATGGAAGCTATCCGCATCTTTCTAGCCTACGCCTCTTACATGAAGATTAAAGTCTATCAACTAGACTTTAAGAGTGCGTTCTTGCATGGGGAAATCCGTGAAAGAGGTATATGTCAGTCAACCCGAAGGATTCGAAGATCCTTATCATCGGGACAGAGTCTACAAGTTAGACAAGGCTCTGATGGGCTACATCAGGCTCCTCGAGCTTGGTATGAAAAGCTCTCCACCCATCTGTTGAAACACGGCTTTCGCAGGGGTGTGATTGACTGTACATTATTCATTAAAGAAAAGGATGGTGATTTGCTTATGGTGCAAATATATGTGGATGACATAATCTTCGGTTCCAGAAACGAAGAGTTATGCAAAGAATTTGAATCTGTGATGAAGGCAGAGTTTGAAATGAGCGCCATGGGAGAAATGAAGTTCTTCCTAGGGTTACTGGTGGATCAGACACCTACCGGTATCTTTCTGCATCAGACTAAGTATGTCGGTGACATTCTTAGTCGCTTTGATATGGAAAATGTCACTGCAGCCGGTACCCCACTCGCCACAAATCATGATGTGGCTCCTGATGAGAAGGGGATTTGGTGGATGCCACTATGTGTCGTGGGATGATTGGATCTCTTATGTATCTCAATGCCTCGCGTCCAAATATCATGTATGCCACATGCTTATGCTCCAGATATCAAGCTAAACCCAAAGTTAATCATTTGATTGGAGTTAAGAGGATTTTTCGTTATCTGAAGGGTACTCCAACACTGGGGTTGTGGTATCCACATGATGATGACTTTGAGCTAACGGCGTATAGTGACTCGGATTATGGAGGCTGCAAAATGAATTACAAGTCTACGTCAGCAGGATGTCAATTTTTCGGGAGGAGATTGGTAACTTGGCAGTGCAAAAAGCAGACATCAGTTGCTCTATCTACCTGTGAAGCTGAATATGTTGTCGCCGCCAGTTGCTGCTCACAAATCATCTGGATACAACAGCAAATGTGGATTACGGTTTGCATTTCTCTTCTACTCCAATATTTGTTGATAACTCTGCTGCAATTGCAGTAACTAAAAATCCGGTCCAACATCCTAAGACTAAAACACATAGGCATAAAGTATCACTTTATACGCGACTGCTATGAAAAATATTTAATTGATGTGGTCAAAATAAACACGGATTTTCAACGCGCTGACCTCTACACCAAACCGTTTGATAAAACCAGATTTTTCTATCTGTTAGAGGTCAATGGTGTTTAAGAACCAGATGCATAGTCCGACACTAGTTCTGTTTTAGTTTAATTTATTTATTTTGTTAATTCCCTTGTTTTATAAAAATCCAAAACACAAAAAGATTTTCTGTTTTAGAATTTTAGGGGGAGATTAGGTTAATTCAGTATTTATTTAAAAAAAGGGAAGAGCAGATAATCTAAAAGGCAAAAAAACAATAGACAAGACTGAAATTCACTTCATAATGGAAAGTGATAGTACACAGGCATCTAGTTACTTGGAACACCAAAAGGATTTTAGTTTTAGAATGTTTAGTTTCAATCACAGTAAATTGTAAGTCAGAGAATTCTAAGTTTAACAAAATAGGAAAATGATAGTACGCTTGTGTGTACTGTAATTACACGGAGAAAGTTGATCTAGGGAGGTGCTAGTTCACTATACGATGTGTCAGTAGATTCAACACAATAGACAAGTAGACGTCATTGGTGAACTTAATTTAAACTAAACGGTTCAATCAACTGTGGGTTCCCATCTTATCACTGGTTAACACAATCAGCTATTTCCAATAAGGAATAACGAGCATATAAACGCCACCAAAGGTGTGCGAATGACCACAAAAAGAGCAAAGCACGAAAAAAAATGAATACAAGCGCAATCAAGCTGATAACTTATGTGTTGGTGCGTTATGTGCAAAAGAAAATAAGAAATGCTCTAACAAGGAGATAGGTTGTGTGCCTCTCTGCTGTGCGATGGCACTGACCTGAGGATAAGCATAACCTACATATTCTAGAATTCATTGTTGTTAGCCACTCTCTGCTGTGCGATGGCACTGACCTGAGGCTGGCTTCTCTTTGAAAGGTCTAAGAATAGTCTTCTTGTAAAATGCCTATAGACCGCTCGAAAATCCTCTAAGGAATGATGATTACCATATAAGCTTGGGATCCACAAATGTTGTTTGAAATAATATAACTTAAACTCACACAATGCATGTCAAAAATCTGTGTATGGTTTAAGTGGACAAGTATACTGACAATCGTTGTGTACGCACCGACTGAAGTTGACAATCAAAGTGTGTAAGTATCATATCAAGCATGATTCCCAGTTAGAACTTAGAAGTATCAGATGAGCGATAAACTGTGATAAGTAAATATGTTAGTTTTCCTTTCGATAATATAAAAGGTTCCAGGTAATTTAGTCTATGCCTGTATGATTCATTTGAATCGGTCTTGAAAATGATGTTAATGCAAATAGGATTATCTACCCAACCCTAACAAAATCACAAAAGATTTTCATTCTGTTAATTAGTTTAGTGTTTTACTTTAGTTGTTTAGTGTGTCGGCATCGGACTATGCTATGCTATTCATTGTTGAAACTGTCATAAACAGAACTTAACGTTAATCAATAATAACTTGTTTTCTGAAAGGTTAAATGGATCACGTTTGAGGTGATCAGGTGGTTAAATGGATCACGTCTGAGGTGATCGGGTGGATAAATGGATCACATCTGAGGTGATTGGGTGGATAAATGGATCATGTCTGAGGTGATAAATGAGTGTTTTATTTAAAAAGTGATCATGTTGAGATGATCAAATGCACATAATGTTTCATCAATTGTGTAAGAAAACTAAGTGTCGGTAAAAAATGACTAAAATGGCACAAGTATAGCCTAATCGCACGACTGCATGATGGGCATGATCCAGTCGTACGAATGGGGTATACGATTGAAGACAATCGTACAATTGGGCCATGCGAATGAGCCCAATCGGACGACTGAAAGTGACCGACTAGGCCAAACGTGCGAATGGAGGTCAATTGAACGATGGGAACTGGTCGATTGAGTGAATCGTACGACTCAGTTTCAGTCGCACGACTAAGTCAGGCGACTAGACTCAGTCGTACGACTGGATATTGAGTCGGCCGAATGAAGTGCGAATAGGTTCAGTCGCCCGACTGAGATGAGTTTTAGTATAAATAGGGCACTCAGTCGATCGCAGACCCCATTCGGCCAAATTCTCAAATCGCACCGTTACTCTGCCAAAATTTCCTCTGATTTTAAACACCACTTTATACTCGATTTCTGACATCTTGGCATTCGTATACAGGTATTACGCGACTGATTGATGATGTTTACAGTCGACTTGGTTCTGAATCCGAGACTATATGACCTAGTTATTGAACCGACATTAAGTTGACAAATAACTAACTAATACACTTAAAATGTTGAAATAAATTAAATTAGTGAGTTAGGTATATCATTTCGAGTCCAAAGAACATAAACTTAACGTTTCAAACTTGCAAATTGATCAATCTGAGTTTTAAATGGAATCGATCAGTGCAGAATGCGATTGGAGCCCAGAATGAACGTCAATCGCACGATTAAAGTGTGCGATTCAATCAATCGGCCGAATGAATAATGCGAATGAGTTCATTCGGTCGACTGACCTAATCGCAGGTTCAGTCACCCAATTGAACTCAATCGCATGACATATCAACCGATTGAAAACCCAGTCGCATCAATGATCAACCGACTAAACTCAGTCGCAAAGTTCAAGCACGATTGAACTGGACTGACTTTTTTGATTGATTTGATCAAACTTTTTTTCTTTATGATCTAACGTGCATTGTTATTTGTTACAGGAAGATGGCTAACCGATGGTCCATTAATCCAAAGCACACATCTGTGCTCACTTGGATTACACCTCGAGGAATGGTGGTGAGTTCGAGGGTATCATCGCGTTTCTTAAGAGATCACGTATATACAGAGCCATATCTACACCATGCACTCCTATCAGTCGATTCAGAAGGCATTCTGGGAGGGAGCATCAGTTGATCGATCTGAGGAACCCTACCGCATCAGAAGCACCATCTTTGGTAGGGAAATCGAGATTACAGGTGCAGATATCCGTCGAGTATTAGGATTTGGAGACGATGAGGATCATCCACTAAGGCTACATCCTCTCACTGTCCGAGGTTGCTTCATGAGGATAGGATACTGTGGGGACATCAACTCAGGTGTGCTGAACAAGAGCAACCTGAGCCCCCAGTACAAGTATCTGGCACATGTTATCTGAAGTGCATTGCTTCTCGGAGGGGTGGGTTTGATGATTTATCTGACCAAATCCAGAATGCTTTGGCATTGGTCCTAAACCACCCCTTCAGCTTCTCCAACATGATCTTTACTTATCTGATAGAGAACTTAGAGGCAAAAGGGAAAGAAGGCTTTGTATGTATCCCCGATTTCTTCAGCTGATATTCGATGAGAAGCTGCCAGAGCTGCCTAAGGAGAAGAGCGATGTTGTGGTGTTGAAAATCATGGATGACACCACTCTGGGCAGAATGAAGGTATATAGGGGCAAGCAGGTCAAGCCCCAGATGAAGAGATTGATAGGGCATCTGGCCCGTGTGTAGATTATGTGGCGCCGAGAAGGCGCAAATGGCGTCATGACGACAGTGAGTCTGACACTGAGCTTATTGCTATACCATCTGATGACTCAGGTGACGATGATAGTGAGGATGGAGACAGTGGGCCAGTTGCTTCAGAAGGCCCACTACTCATACAGCTCAGCCATCACACCACACACTGACACGGCGACTGCCGGGTGTTCATGATTTCTGCCCTCCGGATGATGAAGAAGAAAGCGAAGAAGAAGGGTTACAAAGAGGGTCGGAAGCAAGGTAGGTTGCTACAGAAAGAGGACTAAAGGTAGTGGTGGACATTCTGGTACATCAGGGGATACTCACACAGAGTCTGATCCTTCATATGCCCTTGATCAGCCCAGCAACATAGGGGGAGCACCAGTGTCCACGGGTAAGAGGAGGAAGACCATGGCTCGTCCGCATGGTAAGAAGGGAAAGAGACTGAGATTCACCATTTCTGTCACTACCACAGCTACCACCTCTACACCATCCCAAACCTCTCAAGCCACCACCACTGTCACTACATCTATACCATCCACCACCACCACCACTATACCTCCTACCACTTTATTCACAACCTCTCCCATTTTCACTACAGCCACACAAACCACCACTACTCACCAAACAGGACCCTCATCTTTCCCAACCAGCTCTTACATACTCCCGTGTCTATGGTAGAGCAGCTTGCAGCATTAAACAGCATAGTGCTCAAGCTGCTAGCTTCGATGAGACCAAGACGACTCAGATACAGTAGTTGAGAGAGAAGAATTCTTCCAAGCTCAGCTGATCTCCAACAAACTGATCAGATCACCAGACTCTTAGAGCATAGAGATGAGACTGCTAAGAAGCTGGAGGAGTTAGAAGCTGCGAATAAGACGATCATGCTGAAGCTCAAAGGGACTCAAAGTGAGCCTCTCAAGATTGGTGAAGGCCAAGATGATAATGAGGAGGACGAATGATGAGGAGGGAGATGATGATGAGGAGGAAGATGACGATGATGATGAAAGTGAAGAAGGTAAAGAGGAGATGCAAGCATGATGACGGTGATGATGAAGTTGATGATGATGCTGGAGATCAAGGTGCTGAAGCAGCAGAAGAGAGGCGTACTAAGCAACGTCAAGACCAAAGATCCTCTACTTCTGCTCCACCTGATGATACTCCATCGGTTGAAGACAAAAGTACCTACTAGATATTTATGTCTTTTGTATTTAAAAGCTTTTGTACCTGACCATTGTGTAAAACTTATGTATTTGATGTTATATATTTACTTAATGTTGATTGTGCTTGATTACTACTAATAAGTAATGTGTTGCATGTTTAAATCAAGCAGATCCAAATTTTCAAAGGGACGAATACGATGTTGAACCCCTTCAGCAGGTCAAGCGTCATTAACAATGATGCTTGATCTGCAGGGAATCGTAAGGAGGTCAGTTGAATACACTCCAGAAGGGGGAGATAGTGCACAGTTTCACTACAGAGCAGTTGGCCGAAATGTTCAAACTAAATGCCGACAAGATAGTGAAAGACGCTCCAGAAGTCCAAGTAGACAGTGATGAAGAACTGCATGATGTTGATGAGATCGAAATAGAAGATGTGACAGATCAATATTATCGGGAGTACACAGACACCGAAGGTCATGTCATTCCAAATCTGGATGACAATCTGGTTAGTGAGACCTTCGAGACTCTGGATAAAATGGAAGAGAGTCTGATAAACAAGAGGAGACAGCCCGAGCCACAGAGGAGGAAATCAAAATTAGAAAGGCTGAATGGGCTGCATGTTTTGAGGATCTACGAGCCCAACGAAGTGCTTCAACGTCAAATGTCTACACAAAGTTGTATAGAGTGAAGAAACACAAAAGGGTCGGGCAAGATCATATCGTGGGCTTATTTTGATGATCTTAATGCTTATGCAGTTAAGAGGAGAAAGGTATTGAGTATTTTGATTCCCACACGATCTAAAAACTCTACTTGGTTTTGAGCTAAACCAACTGGCTAAGCTAAAGCTGCTTTATGCTGATCCGAGGAAGATGTCAGGATGGTTGAAGCTGCATTGAAGAAAGAGTACCACACTCGGTGGGTGAACTTCAGGCCTCAGCAACCTACGAGGTACATTAGAAGGTCTGAAGTGGATCCCAGAACCGGGAAACCAAAGATAGTGCTGAAGTGGAGTCCACCGCGTACCATGTCTAAGATCCCTCTAAAGGGAAATGCCACAGGACATCACTCCACACTTCAAGTGGTGGTACTACGATTGGCGAACAGGAGAAGCGGTCATAGTTCTAAATAAAAGGACAAATGGAGGTTATCAGGGTATTCGACCCAATGTGGCTTACTAATTGTCAGCTGAAGATGTTTACACTTTATACAGTGGCCTGTTCTATGACGCGCAAGATATTGTACAAGCCCTCCAATTCCAAAACATGATCAGACTCTGCTTTGCATTTGAAATACATGCAGGAGTTACAAGAGAGGAGAAGTACAAGAAATTTGAAGAGGTTATGGGTCAAGTAAGACGTTAGATGAATCTAGGTCCAAGGGGGAGTTTGTTGATACATATGTACCTAGATTCTGATCTCAATGTAATATCTTTGTAATGTCCTACATATATGTAATTGAAAGATGATTAATGAAATGCAAATGGTTGTATGTGCTTATAATGTTTATGTTTCATTAATGGGTTGTGTAATGTATGGTTGATTAATTATATAGGTAGGTGATTGTTGAATTGATATGCGTGATGTAATGATAACTAATACGTTCAAACTTAACATTAGAAGTCATCATGCGAATGGCCCATGCCAATGGACCATACGCATGAATAATTTCATGCGAATGACTCAGTCGCACGACTGAACCAGGAGACTGGATCAGTCGTAAGACTAGAGCATGAGATTAACCAGTCGTACGACTGAATTCTCAGTCGTACGTATGGATCAAGCGCATAGCTCAATCGCACGACTGAACCATGCGTATGGTTCAGTCGCACGAATGAGAAACCCTTACCTATAAATACCACTTAATTCGTGGAAAAACGTGACACTTCGAATACTTGCAACCCTAGTCGACCCAGAGCGTACTGTTCGTCCCTTCCAACTTCAAAAACGTTTCAGATCATTCCTAGTTCGTTCTTAACGTTTCTAAGTTAGGTTGATCTTGTTAACGTTTTCCCTGATTGGATCACCAATCAAATAGGATTCCGCACTATTTGATTTGGCTTCACGTTTGAATCAGTTGTACT
>CM044017.1:18614384-18763580 GCA_024085815.1 Flaveria linearis | reverse complement strand
ATAGTGATAGTGTTCACTATAAGTAGCTCATAGTTATTACTATTTCATGTTTGTGTCAATGATGTGCTCCACATTATACATCTAATACATATTAATTGCACATCAATTATTCCCAAAACTCTTACTAAAAGTGATGAATTGATACCTAAATTTGTTAAATTGTGCTTTTAGGCTTGAAAAAGACCAAGATGGATAAAATAAGGACACAATAATGAAACTGAAGAAGATGAGCTCAGAAATCCAAGCATGGGCCTTGCGTCATGTCACACCCCAACCTTAACGGCGGAAACGTTAAGATGTGAGGGTTAAGATTGTTCATGCCACACAACGCTAATTTAAAATAACAATATTATTAAAGCTCAATATTCAAGACATACATTTAAGAAATAAAACATGTTCCAAAACATAGGAATTTCAAAGTCAAATGATAATAAATGTATTTTTATTTTAATCTAGGTTCAGTCCTAGATGTAAGCAAGCTAAGTATTATCATTTCCTGAAACATGTTAAAAATAAAAGATCAACATAATGTTGGTGATTTTTCTATTATTTTCATACATAAATATATATAAAACATGTCAATTCATGTCATAGGTTAGTGAATAAAATAACTAGGGATGTATGAACAAATGTAACAATCAACCTTGACATATTACAATATAACAATATTACAAGATTAAACGATTAGCTATTACAAGATTAAACGATTAGCTAAGTGTACTTGGATTAACCAAGTAGGCTTGTCAGGCCCATAAATCTATGACGTTGTCAGGCTAGCAATAGTTAATGATTGTACATATAATAGTCATCACATGTTAATTACTAAAGTTCAACTAACCACCACAAACAAGATGAATTGCCCAAGTGTTTATAAGATTCAAACGACTTTACAAGTGCAAAGATCATAAGGTTAAAATCTTTCACCCTAAAGTGTAAAAATAAATAAAAGGGGTATGGAAAACTCACATGATAATAAAAGATGAACAAATAATAATCCTTGTATATAACGTCGAGGATTCATTAACGTTCACCTAAACGAAACGTCGTATTAAGTTAATCGTGATGATTTTGGTGTTATGTCTATATCCATTTGTCCATGATTTTCATAGATATAGGTTATTATTATCTTGGTAATAATTTAAATAAGAATTTAATGATTGACACTAAAAGTTAAACTTTTATTATCAAATGATCATTATTTACTATTTAATAAAATCGTAATTTTATAGATTTTGAACATTAAACTAATCGTTATAATAAGTGTACATTCTAAGTATGTACACACACACACACATATATATATATATAAACAAATTTATAACTAAATTTTATAACAATAAAGAATTCATTATATTAAAGTTATTTAAAAATTAAATGAGATTTATTACAATTTCAAGTTAATAATAAATATTTTATAGGCTTAAATGATTATAAAATTCTATAAATTTCAATAAGTGTACACATATGTACATATATATATTAATTTTCTTTATATATACAATTTAAACTTGTAAATATATATTATAAAAATTAAGGATTTATTAATTTGTTATTCTTGGGAATTAAAGAAGATTTCTTTCTTTACGAATCAAAATTAATATTAAATTATGTTTTTATAATAATTTATATAATTCCAAGATAAAAGGATTAAAAATTTATTAACCAAATTCTTAAGGAAAATTAAAAGAAAGAATAGTTTTATTTGGTTTTTTCGATTAATAATGATTTTTATATAATTAATAGTAATATTTAAACATTTTTGAAATTTATCTATTAATAAAACTCTTTTTAAAAAAAATAATGACAGGGACTCGGGTTCAAACCCGGGTCCCTGCCAAACCAAACAGAAACCCAACCACCGGGCTAAAGCCCTTTAGTGTTTTAAACCCCATTTTAAGTCTTTAAAATCTTAAATCTGAAAACCACCAATTCCATATAAACCCTAGAATCACAATCTATTAAATTGAATATCAGAATGTTGATGTTAATGGAATTATCCATGAGGCTTTTGTTCCCCATGTAAAAACGAATCAAATGATAGTTTGATTACTTGTTAATTCGATAGAAGTCGATAGATACAAGTTCGAACGGGTCGCGATTGTTCTTGATGCAGATGCAATGTATGTGTGTGTGTTTGGTGAAATTAAGAGTTCAGAGAGTTTAGGAAAGTCGATTAGATGGTTTCCCCTCTGTTTATATACCTCAATTGCAACCGATTCGAGTTGAGGGGTTTGATTTACAGTCGGGGGTCACAAATGGATTTTGATTGTGTTAAAGATCGTTTCAATTGTAATTAATCGTACTAATAACTTCAATATGATTACATGAACGTTTGCGCAGGTTTAATTGCATTATCATTAAGGATTAAGTGTTGAAACGGTTGTGGGTTGTTTGGGGTTCGGTTTCGTGATTAGAAACCCTCAACACACCGATTAAACCCGAACTAAAGTGCCCTTTTCGAGTTCAAAACATACCCACGATCGATTTGGTACCTTTTGGGCTTAAAACCGTAGCTCAATATGGAGTTTTGGGGTGGCCGGAACGTTTGCCGGAAAAACGAGGGGGGGAAGAAAGAAAGGGGTTGGGTTTTAAAAATTTACAGCTTTAGTCCCTGTAGTTTAGAATTTGTTTAATTGTCTCCAAAAATTAAGTTTCAGTTTTAGTTAAATTATAGATTGGTCCCTGGAGTTTTAAGGTGTTATTATTTTATGCTCAAAACCTATAATTTACAATTTCTAACTTTTTAAATAATAAAACTTAAATTATTTTGTTTATTTTCAAGAATAACTCTTAATAGACTTATTATTAATATTGTTAGTATTATTATTCTTGTTATTATTTTTATTATTATTATTATTATCATCATTAATTACTTAATTATTTAATTATATCAAACTTGTAATGATACAAGAAATTACAAATGACTCATCGTATTTGCATTAATAACAAAACAAACCCTTACAAGATATAAAGACGTTTAAAAAAATTACAAAAGGTCACACGTCAAGAGGCATGCTCCCATACCCAGCTTGAAGCACACATCCGTGTCAAATTTAGACACCCCATCTGTCAATCTGATAGTGCGAACATACTATCCCCCGACAGGAGGCACGAGGCGTGCCCAATAAGGCATGAGCGCGTGCCCAAGGAGGCATGGGCGTGCCCAATGAAGCAGGGGATGTGCCTGACAAATTCTGCACATACGAGCTGACTAACCTCTACGAAATTCATACGAGCACAGGGTCGTGCCCGACACTATGGAAAGCCTATAAATAGTGGCTCATTTACTATTAAAATAAGCTTTTGGAGTGGTTAAGCTCTGTTGTTTTCTCTTGTTAATCCAGTCTTTGGAAGGCTTGGGAGGTCCATTCAATATATAGAAGAGGCTTGGGATCATTTAAATATCATACATAGTGGACTATTGGTTTGATTGTTCCAACTTATCAAAGATTTCATTACTATATTCTATCCTTGTTGTGAAGACCGTGTACGTACGGAGTACTAACTGATTCTAAGTTAAACCAGATCAAATAGTGCGGAATCCTATTTGATTGGCGATCCAATCAGTGAAAACGTAATCCGGATCAATACTAACGATTAGAAAACGTTAAGAATTGATTAGCAATGACCAGGAACGTTCTGTGAAGTTGGAATGGACACTCCGAATGGTTCAGTAGTACGAATGGATAACACGAATGGGTCAGTCGGGCGACTGAAGTACACGAAAGGGTCAGTCGTGCGACTGAAGGTTCATTCGTACGAATGGACATACGAGTGGTTCAGTCGTGCGATTGAGGCCCAGTCGCATGGCCCAATCGCATGAACGGGTCTGAACGTAGAAAACCAGATCTGCAGCCGCCACAAGGCTGAAAAACCCTAATCCGATGATTTGGACGAGATACAACACAATAATTGTACCACCGGATTCGTTTTTATGATCTGAAGAAGATTCCGAGTCCGCTTTTAACAAATAAACATCACACGTAATGAGATTTGAGCAAAACAAGATGAACACGAACTGGGTTTAACGTCAAGATCTGAACTTTGATCCAGAAATCAAGAGCTCGGGTTGCTAGAATGATTTTTAGGTCATTCTAGCAGTAACCTGGCTCTGATACCAATTGTGAAGTCACTGGAACGGTAAACATTCGAGCACGTTCTTGACGGAAGGATAAAAACCAAAAGATAAACAATAGTACGAACAATAATCGAATGATTTTATTGATAAAACATAACGATTTTAAGCTCGTTACAACTTAAGAATCAAGACTTTTGGCAAAGGGAGATCGAGCATGATCTCCCCTCTCATCCGGCAGCACCTAGGCGCCAGGCACACTCTCTAAAAACCCTTCAGTTTCTACACATTGAAACTGGTATATATAGGCCTCGGCCCATATTAGATGCGACTGGGCCCATTCATGCGATTGGACCATGCGTATGGTTCAATCGTATGACTAGACCATGCGTATGGTTCAATCGTACGACTGGACCATGCGTATGGTTCAATCGTACGACTGGACCATTCTTATGGTTCAGTCTTACGAATGCCCCAATCGCATCTCTCAGTCGCACGACTGGTCCATTAGCATGGCTCAGTCGTACGACTGAGTCTCATTCGCATATGCTCCTGCGAATGACCCAGTTTCATGTGTTTACAAGGTGTATAACATTAAGCCTAGACTATTCGTCAAGCGACGGACACACTATATATGACTATATATGCTCCAACAAATTCCCCCTTGGACGTTGCTTGTGAAAAGTAGATAACACCTCTTACAATCTTCGGTCAATCTTTGCTCTGGTTTCCAATAGAATCAAACGAACAACCATATTAGCCAACGTTGCCGATCCGTCAGGTTACCACAATATCCCTGAAAATGAATTTAGGCACAATAGCTTTCGTTTACTTTGCAGAACACCATCATAGCAGTAAGATTCCCCAAATGACTGATTTTTCCAGATAATGACATGACCAGTTTTCCATTGCTTCAATCTTCACACAGTCTAACATGTTTAACATTTCCAACTGTAGAAATTCCCCCTCACATTCAGCATATCCCAATATATAAACGTTGTGCTCTCCTAACGTCTTCATACGGTGTATTGGGCAAAAGGTTGAAGGTTCCAATCCACAGCCGACAATATCAAACAAATCAGCATGCACGAAGATTCATCATCAGAAACCTGCTCACATCATCACTTTCTGATTGCGTCTTCAATTTCTCTGTACACGGATTCCCCCTAAGATTGAGAATCCTCTCTGTGCGGATAAATATAACTTGATTGGCCCATAAATAGTCATATGCTCCTGATTACCCCACAAAATCAGCACCGACAGCTGACATCTTCTCTTCTCTCGTTCGTGTTCTAACAACATTCACCGATTCTGGAAGTCCAACGAATAATGGGGTATCCATCGAACTTGTTTGACATAAGAAACTCAGGGTGAATGTGCTTTGCTCATCCTCAACTCTTGCATAGACTCTCCAGGAAAATCTTCACTATTGACCCGAAAATGATCCGAAAATAACCGATAATTTTCCCCAAAAAATTTTATTTTACCAAACTTCTTCAGAAGGCTTCCCGACTGATAAAAATGGTTTAGGGAAAAATCGTGCAAGAAGCTATTCCAGACTCTTTTTTTTTTTTGGTCTGGAACAAATGCGGATGAGTCAATGCAGATGGCTCATTCGGGCGATTGAACATACGACTGGTCCAGTCGCACGATTGAACATACGACTGGTCCAGTCGCACGAGTGGTCCATTAGCATGGTCCAGTCGTACGAATGGTACATTCGCATGGTCCAGTCGTACGAATGGTCCATTCGCATGGCCCAGTCGCATGAACGGGTCTGCACGTAGAATTTCAGATCTGCAGCCGCCAAGGCTGCCAAAAACCCTAATCCGACGAATTTTACATGATTCGAACCAAAATAGACATCATCAGATTCGCAAGGGTGATAGGAACGTGGTTGTGAATTCGATTTTAACATAGAAACACCACACGTACCCAGATCTGAGTAAAACATGAAGAACACGAAGAACACGAAGAACACGAAGTCGGTTTAACGTCAAAGAACTGTACTTTGATCCAGAAATCAAGAGCTCGGGTTGCTAGAATGATTGTTAGATCATTCTAGCAGTAACCGGCTCTGATACCAATTGTTAAGTCGCTGGATCGATGAACATCCGAGCACGTTCTTGACGGAAGGATAAACAACCAAAAGATAAACAATAGTACGAACAATAATCGAATGATTTTATTGATAAAACATAACGATTTTAAGCTCGTTACAACTTAAAAATTACAACTTTTGGCAAGGGGAGATCGAGCATGATCTCCCCTCTCATCCGGCAGCACCTAGGCGCCAGGCACACTATCTCTCCAAAACCCTTAGGTTTCTACACATTGAAACTGGTATATATAGGCCTCGGCCCATATTAGATGCGACTGGGCCCATTCGTGCGATTGGACCATACGTATGGTTCAATCGTACGACTGGACCATTCTTATGGCTCAGTCTTACGAATGACCCAATCGCATCTCTCAGTCGCACGACTGGTCCATTAGCATGGCTCAGTCGTACGACTGAGTCTCATTCGCATATGCTCCTGCGAATGACCCAGTTTCATGTGTTTACAAGGTGTATAACATTAAGCCTAGACTATTCGTCAAGCGACGGACACACTATATATGACTATATATGCTCCAACACTTGTTATTATATTCAGGATCATCATGAGCTAAGCTCTTATTATCATCCTAATTGAGTGCAACTAATGTAATTTATGACTAACTAATGGTGTGCTTTATGTTATAGTAATTTAGATAAACTTTTGATTAGTAGCATATACATTTGAACAAAGAGTTACAAACTTATAATTTATAATTATGAAGGTCATATAAGGTTGAAAAACATAGGAAAATTGGTTATCATAGGTTCTAAATATAGCTATTTGGTAACTAAAGGTTCCAACTTTCAATTTGGTAACCACAAGTTCATAGTTATATGTTATTTGTTGTCATAGGTTTCCGTCTACAAGACCCTTAACACCGTTAGGGTCTGTTGACGTGGCGTTCCAACGTGGCAGTAAAATGGTGAATCAATAACTCCATTCACTTAACGTTGTGAATAACTCCATTCTCAAATTCAATAACTCGAGCCCTAACCTACGCAGTGAATCGTAAAACTCCATCACTCCATTCTCAAATTCAATAACTCCAACTCCATTCTCAGTCAATCGCAAATCACGAAGAATAATGCAAACACCTGATCGCGTTCTCATCATCTTTCATACTGGTGGGAAGTTTCTTGTTGATCCCCCTCAATTAAGGTATGAAGGTGGTAAGGTAACTAAATTAACTTTAGAATATGACAAACTTTCATACTTTGAGTTAAAAGATTATGCAAAAGAGTATGGGAATTATGAATCCAAACCTCTTAGGTTGTACTGCAAGATACCAAGTGATGGTAGGTTAAAACGATTAGGGACAGATACAGATGTTTTTGAGATGGTAAAAATGATTGATTCCACCTCTAATAGTGTTCTTAAGCTGTATGTTCAAGATGAACCCATAAGAAACTCTGAAGGCCAATCCAGTAATCAGCCCATTAATCCTTTAGCCCAACCCATCCCTCCTTTAGCCCAGCCCATCCCTTTATCCCAACCCACTACCCCTATAGAACAGCCTAGTGTCAACGCAAGTCCCTGTTCAGAATCAAAGAAATATACCAAAGCTACAGCTAGAAAACAGGTTCTACAACAGCCTGTTAAGGAGAGTCTAGATGCAGAGAGTTTATCCCAACCCATTACCCATATAGAACAGCCTAGTGTCAACGCAAGTCCCTGTTCAGAATCAAAGAAATTCACCAAAGCTACAGCTAGAAAACATGTTCTACAACAGCCTGTTAAGGAGAGTCTAGATGCAGAGAGTTTATCCCAACCCACTTCCCATATAGAACAGCCTAGTGTCAACGCAAGTCCCTGTTCAAAATCAAAGAAATTCACCAAAGCTACAGCTAGAAAACAGTATCTACAACAGCCTGTTAAGGAGAGTCTAGATGCAGAGAGTTTAGATGCAAAGAGTTTAGATGCAGAGAGTTCAGATGCAGAGAGTTCAGATGCAGAGGATGATGGTGTTAATGATGAAAATAAGTGTGATATGGATGATGATGCATCTGACAAAGATGATGAAGAGTGGAAAGCCTCACTTGCTGCTATTAAACTGGTGAATGTAGAGGATGCTCAATTAAAGAAGAAGATACTTGAGGAATGTCTAAAAAATATACTGAATCAGATAAAGAATCTTCTAGCAGTTATGAGGATTCTGATGATGAATATAACTCACCTGGAGATAGTGATGATGATGATATTAGAGGGAACAAGTACAAGGTTAAGGTTCCGGTTGTAAATGAGCATACAGAATGGTCTACCTTTAATTGGGTTGTTGGAATTAGGTTCCCTAATAGAGATGCTTTCAAAGAGGCACTTAAAAGGTATGCTATCTCTTATGGTAGAAATGTTTACATTGCTTCAAGTAACAGTAAAATAGGAGGACGTATGAGTGTTAAATATGTGAAAGGGTGTCCATTCAGTTTGTATTGTTCATATCACACGGGGAAGGACTGTTATATAATTAAGAGTGTGAAAAATAAGCATAACTGTCAAAGAAATATGGAGAGAAATAGGCAACTGTCTGCTAGATTCATTGCTAAAGACTTCTTGCCAGTTTTCAAAGCTAATCCTCTATGGAGTGCAAAAGAAATTATCCAATCTGTTAGGGAAAAACATAAGGTGATAATCTCTAAATGGTTTGCTTATAATGCTAAGAGATGTGCATATAAGATGCTTCATGGGTCAATGAGGGAACACTACAGTCAACTTGGGTCTTACATTGCAGCTCTAAGGGAGGAAAATCCAACATCAACTTTTAAGTTGTTAACTGTCCCACCAGTTGAAGACAATTTGGAAACCTTTCTTCGACTGTTTGTTTGTTTTGATGGTGTTAAAAAGGGCTTTTTGGCTGGTTGCAGGAAATTTTTGTGCCTTGATGGTTGTTTCCTTAAAACCTACTTAGGGGGTATGCTGCTTACTGCCATTGGGAGGGATGCCAGTGATCAGATGTATCCTGTGGCATGGGCTATTGTAGAAGGTGAGTGTAATGACAGTTGGATATGGTTCATGCAAGAGCTGCATAGATGCCTAGATGTCAAGGATGATGGACAGGAGTGGACTCTAATCTCTGACCAATAAAAGGTATGAGAAGACATTTAAATTATAAATTTTAAATGATAATATCTAACCTTTATTTTGTGATAGGGACTAATTAATGCAGTGTCATTGGTTTGGAAAAATGCTGAGCATAGGAACTATGCAAGGCACATATATGCAAACTGGAACAAGACTTACAAGGGTGAAGAGTTAAAGTTGATTTTTTGGAAGGCATGTAAGGCTTATAATAGGTCTGATTTTGATCTAGCTATGAATGAGATGAAAGACATATCATCAGAAGCAGTGGATGCATTCATGAAACAAGATCCTAAATGTTTTGTAAGGTGTTTTCTAAAGAATAATACTTGTTGTGATGTCATTGTAAATAACATGGCTGAGACTTTTAATGGAACCATAGTTAAGGCTAGATCTAAGCATATAATAGACATGTTAGAGGATATCAGGGTTGCAACAATGGCTAGAATAGCAACTAAGAAGTCTGAAATGCTAGTTAAAGATGTGGTTGTATGTCCAAGGATTCAAAGTAAGCTAGAAAAACAGAAAAAATGGTGTCATAAATGTGAAGTCTTCCCATCATCTGTCAGTGTGTTTCAAGTTAGGGATTTTGATGATGTTTTAGTGGACTTGAGCAAAAGAACATGTACTTGTAGGAGGTGGGACTACACAGGTATGTATTTATCAATATCCAATCCAAAATTAAGCTATCTATTTTGATTGTACATGTGGGACTTAACAGATTGTACCTGTATGTGCAGGTATCCCATGCAAGCATGTATGTGCAGTGGCTGGGTTTATCAAAAAGCCTTCAGAGGAGTATGTTCATGAATGTTACCTTAAAAAGACATACTTAAAGGCATATGAGTATACAATTCCACCATTACCTAGTAAACGGTATTGGCCTCATGTTGATTACCCTTTAGACCCTCCCTCATCAAAAGTCAACCTGGTAGACCTAAGAAAAACAGGAAAAAAGATCCCCATGAAAATCCTAAGAAACCAGGTACTTTAACTAGACATGGAATTCAGATGAGATGTAGCAATTGCAAAGAAGTTGGGCATAACATCAGAAAATGTAGTAAACCTAAGGGTCAAAATACATCAACAGCTGCTGCAAAGGGTAAAGCTATTTCAACAGCTGCTGCAAAGGGTCAAGCCTCTAAAAGGACAATGGAGATGTCAAGTCAACCAACACAACAGTCATCTACTTCTAAAAAGCCCAAGGTTATGTCAAGTCAAGCCACCCAAGATTCAAAAGGCTCTAAAAAGGCAAAAGGAAACAATAAGATCAAGAGCAAGGGGCAGTCTTAAAAGATTGTGTTGTGTTATTTTGATGTTGTTAGACATTGAAGGTTTTATCAAATTGTTTATGTGATTGTGTTGTGTTATTTTGATGTTATTTTGATGTTGTTAGACATTGAAGGCATTTATGGTAAAACAATTGCACTTTCACTGATTCAAAACTGCTATTACAGCAACAACAACAACATTATATTCCACTTTTCAACCAAATTGCTAACAAGATTAACCAGTACCAACGTACATTCCAAATTTCAACCAAATTGCTATTACAACAATTGCTAAACCTATAAATGTAAAACAATTGCACTTTGACTGCTTCAGTTGCTTCAACTTCTTGTTCTCTTCTTGCAAGATAATGTTTTTTAACTTCAAATTCTCTAATTCCATAGCTTTGAATTCTTGATCTTTTCTTGACGCAAAATTGGTTAAAAAGTCATCAATTTCTTCTTTCCACATAAAGAACCTACAGTCTGCATTCTAATCACCAAAAAAGAAAGAAATTCAAGACTCAATCTAAGAAATTCACATATGTAAGTTTGATCATAGAACTCAGCGGAATTTAAAGAACCTGCAGTCTGCATTCTAATTCACCAAAAAAGAAAGAAATGCAGTCTACATACCGGCCATAAGGGACAACCATAGAACTCAGCCCCAACTCGAGAACTTTTAGGTCCAGCAACCTTAACAATTGCAAACAAATCATGGTTGTAATAAACATTGCCTTCTAAATCAATATTAAACCGTTTAGGGTTTTTTTGGAATCAGACGTCGAGGAAGATGATGAAGGCATTTTGGGGGGAAAAATTAGGGCTTCGATGAAGGAGAAGAGGGTTTTTTTTATGTTTGTTCGGCATTTAAGTCAAAGAGAGGGAACAGGTTTTTACATGTTGGATGCCACATCACCATTTTATTGCCATGTTGGAACGCCACGTCACCAGACCCTAACGGTGTTAAGGGTCTGGTATTCCAAAACCTATGACAACCAATAATACATAACTCTGAACCTGTAGTTACCAAATTGAAAGTTGGAACCTTTAGTTACCAATAAGCTATATTTGGAACCTATGATAACCAATTTTCCAAAAACATATGAAGTAACTTTTATTCGTGAAATTGGTTTTTATAATAAATTCATGGTTAATGAACTAGAAATGATTATTAGAAATTATATCATCTTAACTTTTTAATTATTTACGGATTCTTTTCTATCAGTTTAAGAAATCTACTTAATTGTTATGGTTTACTAATATTTATAATATGTTAAAAAAGAACTTGATCAACTCTCTTTCTAAAATTAAGTTAGTTTTCAGAAAAAAAAATATTAAAAGGATGCAAAAACATTACCTACATCACTAGGGGCTTGGTGGTTGTTTTGTAAGTTGCCCGTTGCAATTTTCATTCTCTACGGAGCTAGTTTATGATAACTCTACGCTTCCTGGTATTCATAAATGTTAACATAACTACTTTAATCTATATCTTCAACCATACCATACAATTCATCACAGTTACTAATATAAAATCTAAATTAGTATGATAGCCTTATTTCACTAAATTATTTTCAAAAGTCTCAACCTTACTTACCATTTATTTATTTAAATTATCATTTAAAAAATAAAAATTTGGTCACCTCAAATTAAGCTAATAATTTTATTAAATTTAAGCTCATCTGATAGTCAATCATTAAGGTTGTTGAGTAAGCTAAGTGTGTTTACATATTCATACTCGGTTCTTATCATCACTATATTACCGCGCGACAGGTACACTTGCCTTTTGTGTGTGTGTGTAGTATAGTATTAGTGAAAACCTTTTAAAACTAAATTTGTGTGAAAATCATTTGTCAAAATATAATATACCATACTCAAACATTATCCAATCTTATTGTGTAACAAGATATCAAAATGAATATCACTCCATTTGATTATTTTCTTGTGATTCGTGCTTATTACTTATCAGTGTATTCTTTTGTTTGTTCCTTCAAGTATCAAGAGAACTTTGAGTGATTACACCCCATATATACACATATTTTGCATGGGTGTGTATGTGTATTGATCTAGTTTTTTGTGTTTGATCCCTGTTTATGACTACAAGGTTATGTAATAGTTTAAGTTTTCTGTTGTGACATTTTCTAAGTGTTTTTATTGTAATCAAAAGTGTACTTTCATTTGAGTCTATAACAATCGAAGGTACACTCGTATCGAAACTACACTTGCGATTGCATCAAAAGTGTACTTTCATTTGATGTAGGTGTGAACGATAACAACACATCAGAGTGAGTAAATCTGTATTTAATTTTTCTCCTTATGCTTGATGCTTATGTTTTTCATTACGATATTATCTTTATATTTTTCTTCATGTATCAAGAGAGATTGAGTGATCACACCTCATATACACACAGATTCTATCAATGCGTGTATGTATATTGATTTGGATTTGTGTGTTTGATCATTGTTTAGGACCTACATTTGGTATCAAACCATTAGGCTCTTGATTATGGTTCATATCCAGGTTTATTGATCAATATTTGTGCTTTCTTTGCAAAATTATAGGTTTATATGATCGATCATTGCATGATCATGGATTTACATGACCCTTGGTGTTCTTGAAGATATTCAAGCGTATGTGCATATTTAGAGTGATTCTTGGTTCTTTCTTGCTAAACAAGTCATGTGCATGATGATGCCAAGCTTGTAGATGGATGTTTTTATCTAGTGTTTCTAATTTTCTGGAGTTTTCTGGGTAATATTCATCCTTGTTGAAGAAGAAACATTGTAGATTTGAAGATGTTCAATCGAACGTTATAGGGGGCATCAAAAACTCCATTACATTGAAACTGTTGGTATACCATTACACATGATCTTTTTATGTCATCGAAAGTTCTTATTTTCTATCAAAAATACAATCGCAAGTTCAATTTTTATATTTTCTTATCACAAGTAGACTCAATCAAAAATATACTTTTAATTCATTATAGTAAGTTTGTAAAGGAATAAAATCAACCACACCTTATTTGAGTGATTGAGAGTTATTATATATAATTGAAATACAAAGATTTCTCCAGTAATTAAGGAGAGTGAATAACAAATACAAGGAAACAGAATAATTACAATGAATGCAATAATTATAAATTATTTCCGTTAATACCCCCCTTCAATCGAAACGGTGGCGGTCCAAGACGGAGCATTTGCGAAAAACGTCAAATTGAGCGCGGGGAAGACTCTTAGTGAAGATGTCAGCCACCTGAAGATTGGTTGGAACAAACTTGGTATAGAGTTTGCCTGAGTTGACTAGTTCTCGAATGAAATGATAATCCAAATCGATATGTTTAGCACGTTTGTGAGATATTGGATTTTGAGTCATGAACAAGGCACTCTTATTGTCACATAACAGCGTAGGGCGATCGGGTGGTAAGGCATGTAACTCCCTTAGGAGATGAGTTATCCAGACAAGCTCAGCGGCTGTGTTCGCCATAGCGCGATATTCTGATTCACAACTGGACCTAGAGACAGTAGGTTGCTTCTTAGCACTCCAAGATACTAGATTACCTCCCAGAAAAATAGAGTAACCATACGTAGAGCGGCGGGTATCTAGACAACGTGCCCAATCAGCATCAGAGTAACCAATGACATCTGGTTTGTGTGAACGACTGTAGGTGAGACCAAAGGAAAGTGTGCCTTTGACATAACGTAGAAGTCGTTTGACAGCCCGGAAATGATCGGTAGTAGGGCTATGAAGAAACTGAGAAAGCTGATTTACCGCATAGGATAAATCTGGTCTGGTAATGGTTAAGTATTGTAAAGCACCTACTAACGAGCGATATAGAGTAGGATCCGAGTGAGGCACACCAGCAGTGGAAAGAGACTCTTGAGGAGCAAGTGGAGTGCTCACAGGTTTCGTGTCATATAACTTTGCCCGAAGGAGGATATCTTTAGCATACTTTGCTTGTGTAAGAAAAAGACCAGTGTCAGTGTAAACAACTTCTAAACCCAAGAAGTAGCTCAGGTCTCCAAGATCTTTGATAGCAAACTCGCGGTGTAGATGAGAGACAAAGTTGTGAATAGCAACTTCATCATTTCCCGTAAGAATGAGATCATCAACATAAACAAGAAGGTACATGATATGCGAGTCTTTGCGAAGAACAAAAAGAGATGTATCTGCACGACTGCATGTAAAGCCGTAGGAAAGAAGAAACGTGCTCAATCGTTGAAACCAAGCTCGAGGAGCCTGCTTGAGTCCATAAAGTGCCTTAGATAATTTGCAAACATGGTTTGGATATTGCGAATTCACAAACCCAGGTGGTTGCTCCATAAAGACTACCTCATTTAGATTGCCATTCAAGAAGGCGTTCTTAACATCAAGTTGATGCAATTTCCATTTGTTAAGCACCGTAATTGACAACACAATTCGAACCGTGGAAGCTTTTACTACCGGGCTAAAGGTATGAGAGTAATCCAAACCCGGAATTTGCGTAAACCCTTGAGCCACCAAACGTGCCTTATAACGCTCAATAGTCCCATCAGAGTGATATTTAACACGAAATACCCATTTTGAACCCACAACATTTGTAGAAGAGGGACGTGGAACCAACGTCCAAGTGTGATTTTGGTGTAGTGCCTCAATCTCATTAACCATAGCCGCCATCCATTTCGGGTCTTTAGCTGCAGATTTGAAGCTCCGTGGTTCAAGAGTAGTGGACAAAGTAGCATGTAATGCATATGAATTCAGGGCAGCAAAATCTGCTTGGTATTTTGGTTTGAAAACCCCCGCCTTTGCTCGTGTGATCATAGGGTGAGAATTAGAGGTGGAGGTGTCGGGTGCGGATGGTGTTGGCTCAATGATAGGCTCCGGTTCGGTAGTGGGAGATGGAGCAGGTTCAGGGATAGTAATAGTTGGGCCAGAAGTGGTGGTATCGGGTTGGGGTTGATGCGAGGTTGAGATGGGGGCTGGGTGTGTAGAGATAGCAGGCGATGATGGCGTAGAGGAGGTAGGTGATGGTACTGGTGCTGGGCTGGTAATGGATGGGTTTGTAGGTGGGCCGGTTGAAGGAGGACAAAGTGGACAGATTGTATGTGGGCTAGTGGGTGGTTCTGGTTTGAGGTTAGGTGAAGGAGTTGAAGGATTTTGGCCCAGTATGTCTTCACAGAAGGTGGTAAGAAGTAAAGTTTGTGATTTGAGGAAGAATTGGAATCTTTAAAGGGAAATAAAGATTCATTGAAACGAGCATGGCGGGAGATAAAAAACCCGATTTGTTGTCGGATCCAAGCATCGAAAACCCTTGTGAGAAGAACTATAACCAATAATACACATGGGAGGCTCCTTGGCGCGAGTTTATGTTGAGCATAGTCACGCAAATAGGGGAATACTTGACACCCGTAGACCCGAAAATTAGAGTATTGGGGCATCTGATGAAATAAAATTTCAAAAGGCGACTTGTTCTGAAGAAGAGGAGATGGCACACGATTAATAATATAGGTAGCCGAGATAAAAGCATCGACCCAGTAACTGGCCGGAACATGTGCATTAAATAACATGGCGAGACCAGTTTCAACAATATGTCGATGTTTCCTTTCAGCACGCCCATTTTGTGAGGCGTGTACGGACATGAGTGTCGATGAAAAATGCTATTGTCGTCAAATATTTTACGTACTGTGTGGTTCACAAACTCGGTGCCACCATCACTCTGAAAAATTTTTATTTTTCTTGAGCATTGAGTTTGGGCAAGTGTAATGAATGTGGGTAAAACCGCATAAAAACCTGTTTTTGTTTTAAGTGGATAAAACCACGTAAACCTGGAGTAATCATCTATAAAAATAACATAGTAACGGTACCCATCAGTAGAAGTAATAGGAGCAGGACCCACAAATCACAATGAACTAAATCTAATGGAAAAGAAGCTCGTTTTTCATTAGAGATAAAAGGTAATCGCTTGTGATAGGATCAATTAGAGCAATCTGTATCAATTATATGAACAATTCAAAGCAAAATACAATCAAATGTAATCAAATTAAGACAAATCAACAAAATTCATATTCCATTGATTGCAAAGACGATTACTAGTGATAGAAAGCAGTTCTCATAAACATATGCAAAACTTACAATCTACACTACGCCTATTGCTATTTATACTAGAACTAAGGAACTAAATTTACACAAAAAGTCCCTACACTAGTATAAAATACAAAAATAGACACTAAACAATAAAAGACTAAATGTTAATCTTTTAAGGGACCTAACAATACTCCCCTAAGATTGACATTGTCTTCAGTCTTCTGTTCAGCTCCATCCTTTTCTTTTTCTTCTTTTGTCTTGATCTTGACTTTGTCTTCATTTTATCTTCTCAGCATCCTTTGACTTTTTCTTATCCTTGAATCTTCTCTCTTCAATCATCAATCTGCATGGAAATCCTCAGGCTCTTCTTTCACAGAGAACATCGGCTTCTGCTTATTCATTTCAATTTCCTTCAGAGCATTCTCAATTGCTGACTTGAATTTCTTTGCTAGAACAGCTTGCTCTGGTTTTGATTCATTTGTTTTATGTCTAACTGCTTCATTCTTTCCAATGTGTTCTTTGACAAACATGCTATATCAACATTAGCATATAGCTCAATTGGAATTCCGCAGTCTTTTGTATATAATTCAAGCACTCCTTTTCTTGATATTCTCATGAACTCAATGTCTGGAATATCTTTCTTCACAATGTTAGCATAAGCCAAAGCTTTTCTCAAAGCAATTCTTTCCATGGCTGCACTCATGACATTGATAATTGACACAAAATACTTTTTATCTGTTCAGCTGTCTCATCTGATAACTTGTCAAACTTCTGCACAGATAGAAATGAAATGTAACTTGGGTGTAGTAACCTCAGTTCAAAGGCTCCAAACAAAGTTATCATGTCTTCATTCCAATCTTCTAAGTTTCTCACAAGCTTAAGTTCAAACGTTTCTGAATTATAAAACCATCTTTGAATTGGTTTGACTTTTGATTTCCGTCAATCATCTTTATGCCGGAGTTGTCACCTTTTCAACAAACTTGTCATAAAATTCAATCATGAAGTGATCTTCATCTGATTGATTCACTGTCTTACTTTTCTTCTTCTTCATTGACATAAAGTATTCTTTATCTTCCTGATCACATATTGTTTTCAGAAAATTACTTGATCTGGTCAACCCTGTTCTCAACAAATCTACCATCATTTGACCTCTTTTTGCATTTGAATGGTTTATCAATCTCAACTTATTCAACTCTTTAAGATCTTGCACTGGAAGTTTGATGATGCTAGCATAAAAATGATACACATCACATATAGCATTCACTCTTTTAATTAGAAATGCATCAAACACTTCATCATACTTCCATGCTATGATTTTACTTGATTGGTGAAGTCTTGTGCAATCATTGCATTTAACAGTTCAGCAACTGATTGACCTTTTTGTAACACATTTCTTACCAAATCACCAGTTGACCTTGATTTATCAAAAACTTGAATTTGTTCTTCAGATGCCTTATATGCTTGTTTTTCTGATTCTGGAAACATCTTCATTAGTTCTTTTCTCCTTTCAAGCATACTTGATTTTTTAGCCATCTGCTTGATCTCCTGAGGCTTTAAAATCCTAGTTCTTTTTGTGATTTCCAGATATTGTGGATTGTCAGTATCCAAAATAATCATCTTTTTGGTTGTTTCTCCGTTTCTTGAAAACTTTTAACCAAATTTCTCAAAGATACAGATTGAAGTCTTTTTAATTTTCTCCAAGGATAATTCCTTGCTTGCAACCATGATCTTAAAGCAAACAAACTCATGTCTTCTGGATCAGGATGGTGCAGCTCGGAACTTGAGAGTTCATCTACATTGATACTTTCTTGTTCTCTGATCCACTCTCCATGTTCAATCACAATTTCATTAGGATCTATTGGAGTAATGGATTCTGCAGCTATGCATTTCTCATATTCATCGTTTATTTGAGAAACTGTTAATCCATCTAAAAATAATCTGTTGTATTCATCTTTACAAGATAGTTATACCTTTCATCAAAATCTGAAAGAATATCATCAACTCCTTGATCATGTTCAAAAGTAGGATTTTCAAATTCTTCAACCACATCATCATCATCTAAAACTTCATTATACCAGTCATCATCAAATTCATCTTCTAAATCTTCAAGAGCACCAATTTTGTCTTGACTCATTTGCTCTTGACTTTCTTGATGTTCTTTTTCAATAGGTTCTTCAACTTTTTGTACTTTTGAAGAAGTTCCAGGCACAAATTCAACATCAGCTTCATCTAATTTCCTTTTCCTTTCTCCTTTCAGATACTTTTTCAATATCAATTGGAATGTTTTCAGCAATAATCATAATTTCTGGAGAAGAGAGCTTTGCTGATTCTTTGAACTTTGTTAATTCTTCCTTCAATCTTTCATTTTCTTCAGACATAATCTTGAATTTTCTTCCAGCAAATCATAATCTTTGATCATAACCTCAAAATTTTTAATAACATCATCTTTATCTTTAGCATACCCAACAATCTTTTCATCTTTTGACAAACCATCTTCTTTCAATTTTTCATTAGCTTTCTTCAACAAATCAAGCTCTGCTTTTAATTCTTCAATCTCTTTTTCTTTTGCTTTATTATCAACTTTTAAGCTTTCGAGTTCATCAACATCAAGAATTTCTTCAGTTTGAACTGCCACATCAGTTGTAGATACAGGTGTATCTTGATGAATTTGAAATGTCTCAATGAACTCATAATCAAAAATTTGATCATCAACATTCATTCTTGTTCATTCTCAAAGTGAGCTTGTTCCTCTTCATGTATTTCTTCATGAGCAGTTTCATCAATGATAAAATCATCTACATCATCAACTGCTTCATGCTCACTTTCTTGTTCATGAACTTCATCACCTATTATATCTTCAACTTCGTTTTGAGCTTCAGTTTCATGCTCAGAACTTGGTGATTCATGAATTATATCCTGGTGAGTTTCAGCTTCATCACCATCATCATCATTATCATCATCTTGATCATCTTCATCATCTTGATCATCTTCATCATCTTGATCATCTTCATCCAAAGGAAATTCATCTATCAGATCAGCAGGATCAATTGGTTCTCCCTCTATCAAATGATAATGCTCCACAGTAATGTCAACCTCATCATTTGCTACATTTAACATGTAGTCAAACATAGGTACATTTTGAGCACCGGTTATCATTGATAACTTCTTATATGTCATTTCAGACATATTTTCCATCTCCAATCGATCTCCACCAACACCATACACATGAATGTCAGGATATTCCTCATTAATAATCATTTGGAGGAATCTTGGATACATTAAGTATTTATGCCTTGTTCCTTTTTCCAAATTAAAGGCAAATCCATTCAGTATCCACTTTGACATATTGAATCTTCTGTTTGTAGCTAAAGCAACAATAGGTGAAGCTATGTCCACAGGAAATGAGTTCCAACCAGCACTCCTCTTGGACAAACAGTGTTGGAAGATGTAACACAGAAGCTTCCAGTGATTATAAACTCTTGCTCGAAAGAATTGTTTCTTAGGAAACTGATCAGGATGACCCATAGCCATAAAACTTTCTCTGCATTCATCAAAAGAAAATTCACATCTATCTTCTGGATCATTTTCTCCCAATCTCAGAGCATTTCTGATAGAATCTTTAGATACTTCTATCATTCTATCTCTGGTTAAAAGCCCCTTACAAATTTTCTTCCATCCTCTACTTCAACCCGAGCCGTTTCCAAACTGTCTAATAAGTCTGTCATAGATTACAGTTTAACAACATAAATATTTGGTTCTTAGAAGAAATCTGATCATTTCTTCAAGAAAAGCATCTTGAGCTTCATCATCCAAAAATGCAACAATATTATGCTTATGAACAAACTTCAATTCTGCCATCTGCAAAATTTAAGAACAAAGATGTTAGATAATGTGTATTTTGAAGCAAATGATTAATTGTGAGTTTAAAATTATGATGATTTAAGAAATTATAAACTGATGTGTTAAATTTAATTTGAATTTTAAAAACAACTTGAATTTTAATTTTAAGTGTAAACATTAACTTTGATAAATGATGAATTTTCAAGATTATTTTGATTAACATTTTAACACTTCTGTTTATGAAATCTTATATCACTTTATTAAACTCTTAAATTCCTGAGATGATGATTTTTATCAGTTTTGATTTTATTTTGAATTTTGTTTTATTTTATTTTGAAAATTGTGAAACTGTTCATCTTCTTCAACAGTTCATCATCCCCGAGACTGTTCATCGAAGACCCTGAACCAAAATTCAATCAAATATCAGATTATCACAAGATTAACCTAATATAATGATCGAAATCATCAAATGAACAGAATCAATCATCAATTTTTCTCATTTTTCTCTCGATTTGAAGAACTCTGTGATTTTTCAAGTGTTAGGGTTCATACGAACCCAGGGATCGAACGACCATCAACATGTTTCATTTAAAATGAAATCAGTTGAAAATGATTCATTTACTTACATTCACAATCACACGAATACTATCAATCAATCTGAATTTTTGTTCGAAGATGAATTCAATCGATGAATAAGGGTTTTTGATCGAAGAAAGTCGAAAGTTCGAGTGTTCAGAGGGTTTTGTGAGGGTTTTTGAATTAGAATGAAATGAATATCACAAGTGTTCTATTTATACCAAGTATAAAATTTTAGACTCATGAGCACTGTTGGTCGTTTTAGGATCATTCAGACTCATTAGGTCAAAAATTTCACTAAGTATCTAGACATATGAGCACTGTACAGCAGTCGTATTAGCACTGTTAGACACATTAGTCTAGCCGTATGAGAACTGTTTCAGACTTATGAGAACTGTTAGTCGCATAAGCACTGTTGGTCGCATAAGAACTGTTCCAGTAGCATGAGCACTGTTTCAGTAGCATAAGCAATTTTTCAGTAGCATTAGCACTATTAGTCGTATAATAAATCTGAAATGTCCACATTCACTTGTAATTTTTTCAAGACTTCCACCTGCACACTGTTTAAACAAATTAGTAATATTTCATACTAATATTCAAACAATATTGCATATTTTCACATTTTGACCCTCAAAGTTTCAAATTTACACTTTTGACCCTCAAAGATTCAAATTTACACTTTTGACCCTCTAAGATTCAAATTTTCATTTTTGACCCTCAAATTTGAACTATTTACAAGGTTGACCCTTCATCTTAGTTTCAAAATGAACAACCAAATATTTCAACATCTGTCTTGATTTAAACTTTTCAAAGAAGCTTTTCCTTGCTAAAAATTATGAGATCATTTTATCATTTGATAAACACACACAGACTTTGAAATTAAAGCATCATCCGTTCAATTCAAATGATCATTTTCATTTTGATTTTCTGAGAATATTCTTACTGGATTATTACTCCCCCTAAACTTTTAAGTTTCACAAAACTTAGAAGTTTATTAATAGATCATAAGAATATCAGACTTAACTTTGTTATATTGCCTGCACACAAGAAAACATGCATAAAATCAAAATTAAAGCAGAATAAAAATCTAATATTTACACTAGAATCTTTATTGCAGTGAGATCATATTAGATAAGATCAGACATTAAAATAAAAATGATGTGGATAGTCATAGACAATGATTAAATCCTGATCAAGTGTGTTCCAGGTCAGTGATTATCACAGCAAAGGAGACACAAGATCTAAGGACAGCAAATGAGTGTATTTGACATAAACTATCAGCTCACTTACTTTTTCAATTCTTGGATGAATATGGTAGAGGTATATGACAAGCTGTGACTCATACCAAGACAAAGAGGATCAACATCATCAAGACATGCCAGAAAGCACTTATTCTCAACTTATTACCTAACAAATATGCATAATCAGAGTTCATGTTACTTAATTTAACAGAGAATGATCATGGATAACCATTTGATCAACTCTAACCATCCTTTTGAATGGGTTGTGCACATTGGCATCTTTTGCATCAAATGAGAATATCCAGGTCTGTAATGACTTACAACAGAGGATATCTCGGTACTTCAGGTCTATGATGACTCATAACAGAGAAGTAAATGATGCTTGTAACAACCTCATGATTAGTCACATTACCATTAGGTGTGAGCAGGAGTAGCTTAACAAGCAGTCAATCTGATAAGCTAATACACTCAAATGTACTTAGATGAATACACAAACAGCATAGGGATGTGGGTAATCACAAGAATTTACTTGTTCAGTATACTAGCATGATAGTGTCTACACAACAATTCCTGATCATGTCAGACTTTATTAGCGAGTGAAGTATGTAACTGATCTTACTAATGTACTATCATTTCTCACAGAAGGCAAAAACAGATTTATTCCTAAATAAAGAATAAAAAAAATGAAAAGCACTCTAATTTTGGATTTTTGATTTATATTTTTCTATTTGATTTTGGGTTTTCTACTTTTGTATTTGTTTTTCTATAAAGGAAAGCACACACACACAAACAATCAGGCATATAACTATGAAAAGTTATCCTTATGAAATAGCAGATTTAGGAAAGTATTTGATCATGAAAAGATTCAAATTTGTAACCAGGTTTACACATGGTTAATAAGGCCAATTGACTCCACTAAATACTCAAACCTTCCTGGTAGAAAAGCTTTAGTAAATAGGTCTGCCAACTGTTTTTCAGTTGCTATTTGAATCAAAATGATTAAACCTTTTTCAGAATTATCTCTTAGAAAATGATATCGAATTTCGATATGTTTTGTTTTTGAGTGTTGAACTGGATTAGCTGTAATGAACATAGCAGCAGTGTTATCAATGTAAATGGGTGTTTTGAGAAAATTGAACCCATAATCTAGCAGTTGGTTTTGCAACCAAAGGATTTGAGAACATCCTGCTGATGCAGCTATGTACTCAGCTTCTGCAGTTGATACAGAAACATTTGTTTGTTTCTTACATTGCCATGAAACTAATCTGGGTCCAAGAAACTGACAACCACCCGTTGTAGATTTTCTGTCTTGACAACATCCACCATAATCACTATCTGTGTATCCATGTAACTCAAAATTACCTTCATAAGGATACCAAAGCCCTAAGGCTGGTTTACCTTTGAGATACCTGAATATTCTTTTGACAGCAATTAAGTGAGATTCTTCGGGTCTGATTGATACCTTGCACAGACACAAACAGCATACATTATGTCTGGTCTTGATGCAGTAAGATACATCAAAGAACCAATCATAGATCTGTATAATGTTTGGTCTACTGATTTTCCTTTAGGATCAGGTTCAATCTTGGTGTTTACGTCAGCTGGAGTTCTTATGGATTGACAATCATGCAGTTTAAATTTCTTCAAGAGTTTATCAACGAATTTCTCTTGATTAATAAAAATACCATCTGCAGATTGTTGAACTTGCAATCCAAGAAAGAAATTGATTTCTCCCATAGAACTCATTTGAAACCGAGATTTCATGATTTCTTCAAATTCTTTGCACAAAGTTGGACTGGTAGAACCAAATATGATATCATCTACATACACTTGCACACATAAGAGATCATCATTATCCTTCTTTATGAATAAAGTTGGATCGATTTTCCCTCGTGTATATCCATGTTGGATCAAGTGTTGAGATAATGTTTCATACCAAATTCTAGGAGCTTGATGAAGGCCATATAAAGCTTTGCTAAGCTTATACACACGATGTGGAAATTCTGCATCCTCAAAGCCCGGAGGTTGCTTAACATACACATCATCAGTGATTGGACCATACAGAAATGCACCTTTTACGTCCATTTGATACACCTTGATTTCATGAATGATGCATAAGCCAGGAAACACGAATAGATTCGAGTCTTGCAACTGGAGCAAATACTTCATCATAGTCAATTCCTTCTTCCTGTGTGTATCCTTGTGCAACAAGTCTTGCTTTGTTTCTGATTACAATGCCACGATCATCAGTTTTATTTCTGAACAACCATTTGGTGCCTATGGCATTTTCTCCTTCAGGTAATTCCACCAACTTCCACATTTCTTGTTTTCGAAATTGTTGAAGTTCCTCCTGCATAGCTTCAATCCAACCATTGTCCTGTAATGCCTCGGTGACATTTTTAAGAACAGTCTGAGAAAGGAAACAAGAGTATAAACAAACATTTGCATGTTCAGATTTACTCCTAGTAGTTCTTTCATTCAGAGGACCAATAATCTGTGATGTTGGATGGTTCCGGTGGATACGAGATATCGGAATCTCATTTCCTTGAACAGTAACATCAAGATTTGTTTGGTTCAGATTGGAGAGCTGTTGCAATAAGGTAGAAGAATGTGGAGTGAAATTTGGTACTTGAGTCGGTGAATTGAGAAAGTAATCAAAGTTACTATGATCAATTGCATCTCCAGAGATAGAAGATGTGCCTGACTCAGGATGTCTAATTTCTATACCATCATTAGGAATAGGTTGTGATGCTTCTTGAGCAGCTGAAACAGAATGATCTGAAGCTGAAGAATCAGGAACATTATCATGGAAATGGATTGTTGAATCCTTGACAAATGAAAAAATGGATAATCTGGACGAGCATCATCTGAATCATCAGAATCTGAATCATCACTGAAAGATCCAAGATCTCCTCTTGAGTTCTTCTTACCTGAAAAATCATCAGATTGATTAAACAAGTTAGACTGAAATGAGTTTGACAAAGAATCCAAATCAAAAACCATGCAGGACCATTTGAAACTGATGGAAAAGAATTTTCCAAAAATTTAACGTTGAATGTTTCATTAATAGTGTTTGTCCTAGAGTTATACACTCGATAGGCTTTTGAAACAGATGAATAACCAACGAAAAATCCATTATCAGCTTTTTCTTCAAATTTTCCTAAATGATCACTTGAGTTAAGAATCATAACTGGACAACCAATGATTTTAAAAAATTTATGTTTGATTTCCTGTCAAACATCAACTCATATGGAGTTTTTTTTATCTTTAACAAGCAAGATTCTGTTCTGAACAAAACATGCTGTGGATATTGCTTCGTCCCAGAAAGTGATTGGAAGTTTAGCATCTGCTAACATAGAACGGGCAGCTTCAATCAAAGTTCGGTTCTTCCTTTCAGCAACTCCATTTTGTTGTGGAGTCCTGGGAGCACTGAACTGATGAACTATCCCTTTTTCTGCACAAAACAATCAATGTTAGCATTTTTAAATTCAGTTCCATTATCACTTCTTATTATTTTACTTTTTGATCAAGCTGATTTCAACTTTATTTATAAATTCTTTTAGAAGATCTGCAGTTTCAGATTTAGCTTGAAGAAAGAAAACCCATGAAAATCTTGTATAATCATCTATGATGACTAAACAATATGATTTTCGACCATACTCCTAACATTAGTTGGTCCAAAAAGGTCCATATGTAACATCTGGAGTGGTTTGGTGTTTGAGTTTATTAGTTTGGACTTATAAGACGCTCTATGTTGTTTTTCCCTTCAGACATGCTGAGCAATGATCAGTTGTTGAAACTTCTTGGAAGGAAGTCCAATAACATGATTTCCTGCTACAAGCTTGTTCATGTTTTAAAGTTGGAATGACCAAGACGTCTATGCCAAAGCTGGCTTTCATCATTTGAGGCTTTAGCAATCAGGCAAGTAGTTTCAGTTGCAGGATCCACTTGAGACATATCCAATTTGTATACATCTCTGTCTCTAGCAGCTTTAACTATCACCCAGTCATTGCTAATCTGAAAACCTGGTTTAAGACATAACAGTGAGATTCATCAAAAGAACAGAGTAAGATTGTCACAATTTTGGATACACTTAGAGATTAAATTTCAACTGTGAACAGAAGTTGACTTTATCAAAACTGATAATCCCATTGGACACTGTTCCCTCTCCTGTTATCTTTCCACCTGCATCTCCTCCAAAAGCAACATGAGTACCGTCCTTTAACTTAAAGTCTTGCAATAAGGCTTGATTGCCTGTCATATGCCGGCTACACCCACTGTCAACATACCATGAGTTGATTGGTCTCCGCGGGTACCTGCATTCACAAACATTTAGGTGAGTTAGTAACCCAAGCCGAGATGGTCTTGGGCTTGCCAAACTTGTCAACAATTGTAAATTGTTTAAAAATGAATTTGTTGACATCTGGTTTCTTTTGAATTTTAACTTGTTCAAATTCTTTTTGAGAAACCAACTGATTATCTCTTTGAGATTTTGATTTCAAAGCATTATTAAGAAATCTTGAACTCTGTATGAATCATTTGAGAATGTTCCTTGGTTTATTCTCACAGATCGAGGAATAAACTTTTCTTGATGATATTGCTGTGATTTGACAAATTCTGAATTGTTTCTTCTGAAAGATCTCAAACCCAAGGAGATTGTTGTTGTGAAAATTTAAATCCAATATTTGATTTCTTATAAATTTGGATTTACAAAACCTTGATTATTGAATTCCTTCCTTGTAGAGTCTTCCTGAAGTAACAATCATTGGTATTGTGATTTATTTCATCACACAAAGCACAGTATTTGTTAAATAACATTCACTGTGGTGTGATTTGTCATATCACATATGTAGCAATACTTGTTAAGTAACATTCAGAAATGTCATGATTGTACATGTCACAGATATCACAATACTTTTCAGAATGTTTAAACAACATTTTATTAACCCTTGATGTTGAAGCAACATTTGATTCTTGTTTGAATTTTGGTTAGGCAATTTAATTTGTTGTTTAATTTGAGTAAATTTTGTCTTTTGATCTTTGGGATTTTTCTTTTGAACTTGAACAAATTCTTTGACTCCTTTGATCAAATCTTTTATACACAGCGGAAGTCTTATGATCTGACTTGTTCTCAGATCAGAGTTAGATTTGATCTTAGGTGTAGTGTTATTTTTGTGTTTGTGTTCAAGTCAAAAGTTCCAGCAGACACAAACTTCACAGGTTTAATTTGAGTATTGTTCTGTGACTGATTAGTTGATTCAGTTTTCTTGCTTTTGCAGCTTTTCTTCGTCTTTGATTCTCCATCTTGATGAAGTTTTCTTGCTTTGAAGTTTAGTTGAATCTTGAGAAGATTCCTTGACATTCTTTCACTTCAGTTAGTTCATTAGAACATAATCATCAGAATTATTGTTATCTGATTTAACCTCTTCATATTTTTCTTTCAGTTTTGTTTATTGACATCAGAATTTTCACTCTTAGTTCAGTTTGTTCAATAACATTTCACTTTTTGGTACGAACAAGCTTCTTTTGTTTTTGTTGAGGTTCATAAGATTTAACTTGATTGGATGACCTTTTTTGATCTTGTTTAAGTCAGTTTTCTTCATAAACTTCAACATTTTTCTTTTGAAGGTTCTTTTGATCTTGAAATTCTTCGTTTAGAGTCTTTGTTTTCTGGTGAATGATCATGAGTATTGAAATTATCAGGTAATGTTTTTGAGATAGATTCAGGCATAGGTTCATGTGTGAATCCTAGTCCTGTTTTGTCTTTTTCATTCCTTCCATTCACAGTTGCTCACCATTTTCTTTGAGCTTTTTACTTTGGCTAAGTCTATTTGAGTTGCTGCATGTGCCAATTTTTCTTTTTCAAGTGTTTTGTTCATCTCTTCAAGTTGTTGTTTGACAAGTTCAAGTTCTTTAATGGTTTTGTTCCATGATGCTTGAAGAGACATGATCTTTTCATCAGCAATTTTGTGATCTGATTTTAGCTTATTGTGTTTTGATTCTTCTGTTTGAGCTTGTCACAATTTTAAATGAATATGTTCTGTAGTGTTCAACTAGATCAAAACATGCTTTTGTGCACATTTTCTCTCTCACTTCTACTGGTATTTCAGGATATGAGTGTGAAGATTCAGTATCAGAAGAATTAACAACCTTTGGCTGTTCTGATTGAGCCATAAGAGCAACTTCTTCAGTGGTATCTTTTGGGTCTGATTTGTCGCTCCAATCATACTCTTCTTCTTGATCTGATTCATCATATTTAGGATCTTTAAATTCAGACCAGTTCATCATCAACTTCAGCAACTAGTGCCAGATTAGCAGTGAGATCAGCAGTAAATTGCTCTGCATATGCACTCCAGTCATAACCATCTTTGATGTTTACAACCAGTGCCTTCTTAGTTTCCTCACTGTTCTTCTCTTCTTTTGATTCTGGCATGGTAGACTTTGGTATGGCTTTGAAAAGTCTTGTTTGCCTGTTGCTGATACTTTTGACCATTTGAGCTGCCTTGAGTATTTCCTCCTTGGTTTCTTGGAGCTTTGCATTCTCTTGAAAAATGACCATAACTGTTACAGTTAAAGCATCTTGATTTTGATTTATCAAACCAACAGTTTTGTTTGCACTGGGTTTGTAATTTCTGTTAGTGTAAGCATGCTTTTGAGTTCTGTAGCTATCATGACCATCTGCCAATTAAGATCCATTTCTTCAACATCATCTGGATCCATTTCAAACAAATCCTGAAGAACTAGCTCCATTTGAGTCAGATAACTGCCTTGATAAGCTTGAAAGCTTGCCATGAAAGCAGTGAAAGCAGTTTTTGACTCTTATCTTGTAAAAGAATGTTGATCACATCTTTCACTTTGCTTGGATTGGGAGAGTTTGAGGAAGATGACATCTCAGTTGAAGGTTTAGGCATTTGAGCTTTTGGTGAAGACTGTTGTGGTTGAGTAAAGTAAGCAGGGTACTGGTGAAGAATCCTGCTCCCACAAATAGATCACCTTCATCTTCAGGAGTGGATTGGTCTTAGCCAAGAATGCATTCTCAACAGTATTTGCTGGTGAAGCAACATACTTATACTGAGTTGTTGATGCATGTCTATCATTATTTCTTGAGCTCTCATCAATTTCTACAGATTCATTTTAGCAATGAGCAGATCAAGATCCATTGGAAACTTCTCAGTATGCTTCAACAGAGTGACAGTTTGTTTCCAAGAAGATGGTAGTGCATTCAGAAGTCTATTGTTTAAGTCCTCAAGATCATTCTTGATTCCCAAAGTAGACATCTCTGTAGTTAATTGCACAAACCTATTCATCATTTGGTTTATTGTTTCTCCTGAGATGTGCTCAAAAGTTCCAATTGCCTTTTCAGTTTCTGCTTTTTCAGATCTTGAATCTCTTTCCCTCCTTCACATATAATCTTCAAGGCTTTATATATTGTATATCCAGTCTGATAGTTTTCAAGCCTTGAAAGAACTTCCAGTGTAGTCCTTTACACATGAGAGAATATGCTTTGATGTCATTCTTTACTTTCTTTAGATCATCACCATGAAGATTATCTTCTGGATAAGGCTCTTGTGAATCTTTAGAATACACAAATCCTCTGTCTGGACCATCAGTAGTCACAGGAATGTATGACCCTTTTCAATTGATTTCCACAGATCAGTGTCTATGGATTCAAATGATGTTTCAGCCTAAGAGACCAATTTTTAAAATCAGCTCTGTTTTTAAGTTTGGAACTCTATTCTCAGAATCTTTGATTTAGCCTTTTTTTTTTTTATTTTTGTTGTTTTTCTAATCTTTGAATTAAGAAATGAAAAGAAAAAATATTTTGGGTTTTGAAATTTTATGAAAAAATTTCTAAGTGTTAAGGCTGAAAAGTCCGAAACAGTAGTCAAACGTCCAACAGTGATGATACGACCAGCAGTGAAACTTCCAACAGTTGTAATACGTCAACAGTGAAAAGTCCAACAGTGGTGATAAGTCCAACAGTGATGAGTCCAAGGGATTGCCTTAGAAAAAGTTCCCAACACAATGATGAAACTACAACAGTAGTATACGACCCAAGCTGAAACGACAAACAGTCGGTATACACGGCTAAGCTGAAATGACAACAGTCGTTATACGGCTAAGGTGATACGACTGAAACAGTTGAGAAAAGTCCAACAGTTCTCAAACGACCAATCACTTAGTCAATTTTCAGTGTTTTTCATCCCTAATACGGCACATTCATCAGATTCTATGAATGTAACGAACTCAGAAATCTCAAAATCCTTCAATTGTTGATGAATTGAGCTGAAATTTCGCAATTAGTTCAAGATTATGCCGATAATCAATCCTATAACCTCAATTTCAGTGATTATCAACAACTTTCTATGAATTTCAGAGATTAGGTCGAACACTCAAGAACACATATTCGTACTGTTTTTCCACTAATCACTCGATTTTATGAGATAAACTGCAAATTGTGATTCAAAAAATGTTCTGATGATGAAACACAGCTTCGATTCACAATATTTCACTTGAATTGTCAATGATTACAGATTTCAGTGGATTTTTGAAGTATCTATCTTCAACAGAACCTCAAAAACACGCAACCGAAAGCTCTGATACCAATTGATAGGATCAATTAGAGCAATCTGTATCAATTATATGAATAATCAAAGCAAAATACAATCAAATGTAATCAAATTAAGACAAATCAACAAAATTCATATTCCATTGATTGCAAAGACGATTACTAGTGATAGAAAGCAGTTCTCATAAACATATGCAAAACTTACAATCTACACTACGCTATTGCTATTTATACTAGAACTAAGGAACTAAATTTACACAAAAGTCCCTACACTAGTATAAAATACAAAAAATAGACACAAACAATAAAAGACTAAATGTTAATCTTTTAAGGGACCTAACAGCTTGCCTTTTGCAAGTTGGCAAGGAGTGCAAATGTCAGGTTTTGGTAATAAAGAAGTAACAGACAAAACACCACACTTGTTCAAAACAGAAATAGCATCAAAAGAAATAGCCTAACGAGCATGCCATAATTCGTAAGAGGCTTATTCGAAACATCAACATGAAAAAGCTTGTGGTACATCCTTGAGTACGTAAAGTCCATCATGCATGTCCCTTGAGCAAGTACCTGTTTTGTTTTCGATCCTGAAGATGAAATAATGCTGAGAAAATAATATCAACAGGATGATGAGCATTCAACTTGCTTTAAGATAATAATTTCTTTGTGAGGTTTGGAACAACAAGCACATTATGTAGATTATAGTATTGCAAAGTTTATGGGATCCGTATGCGTGATCGGGAGATGCTTACCATCGCCAATTAACTGTATTATTACCTTTGTATGGAGTTGATGATGAAGACAGTCTTGGTTTGGTTCCATATGGTCTGTGGCTCCAGAATCACCGATCCAATCAGGAGTGTTATTTGTAACATGACATGGGCATGAAATGCCTTGGCTAGAGAATCATCCAAAGCAGGGCTTGAGTAGCAAAGGTATGAAGATTCGGGCACGCAGTTGCATAATGACCGTTCGTACGCATAATTGACAATGAGGAGGCCGTCGGGTACCACGACCTCTAGCAGCAGAACCCCGAGAATAATTTCCTCGGGAAGAGCCACGACCCCGACCGGTGATTGATGCTTCGCGTCCATTTTGAACGTGAAACGCAGCCGGTGGTGTGATTAGTCATGAAGGGATTTAATAAACAATTCATGACTCTCTGCCTGAGCAACAAGATCACGAAATAAGGGTGGGGTTTGGTTGCACGTAAAGCAGTGGAAAAACCTTCATAGGATGGACCTAGTCATAAAGGAACCAGTGCAGTTTGTCAATTTCAGCTACTGGGTGACCAATCGCAGCAAGTTGCTCACACAAAGTTCTAAACTTACGAGAAAAATCCGTAACAGAGGATGTTCCTTTAGAGAGTGTCGAAGAGAGTCTCGGAGAGACTGAACCCGCTCCACAGATGCATTACTGTAAGCGTGTTCAGGGCAGTCCAGATTGTCTGGCTCTGGTTAATCCTAGAACCTCGGCTGCTGCTTCTTCGGTTAAAGAAGAAAGAAGAAGGAGAGCAGCTTTTTGATCTGCAGTGACCCATGAGAGATACTCCGGATTAGGAGTAGTTTCGTTGTCAACCGTGAGAGTCTCAGGCGGCGGTGAGGAGGAACCATCAATGTGAACAGAGAGTTTATGGTGAGCGACCAGGAGGCTCATATGATTGCGCCATACCAAATAGTTAGAGGCAGACAACTGATGGGGGAAAGATGAGGCACAGTAGTTATCGTTGTCGAAAGAGGGTCGGAGGAAGCCATGGGAGGGGATAGGGGAAGGTCCGCAGGAAAGAAAAGGAGAGAATTAGGAGAAAAGAAGTAGGCTGATACCATGTAAAGGAATAAAATCAACCACACCTTATTGAGTGATTGAGAGTTATTATATATAATTGAAATACAAAGATTTCTCCATTAAGGAGAGTGAATAACAAATACAAGGAAACAGAATAATTACAATGAATGCAATAATTATAAATTATTTCCGTTAATAAAGTTCTATACATATTACATTGAAAGGTCTATACTTTTGATAGTGTTCGTTTTATAAAACACTATATTTTTACAAATCATAATATTTTAGAAAAAAAGTATCAGACCATTATATTTTATATTTTGGTTAACTAATATCACAAGCATATTTTATTATAATAAAATGTATAACAAATTTAATTAAAGCTTATTCGAATCTTACAGTATGTGGGTTCCGTACATGTTCAAAAACAATGTGAATGGTAGCTTAAAAATATTGCAAAGATCCTATAACCTTTTCATTATTTTTATTTATTCAATCAACTCTATGAGCAAGTAATATTCAAGAAAGAAGATGAATTTCATTTTTCAATCTTCCTTTTCTCTCTCTATAATTTCGTCCATCTCTCTTCTCTTTATCACCTACCACCATCATGGGTATTGTTTGCATAACAATACCACCACCACAATCACACAACCACCAATGTACAACGTTAGGTGGCTAAAATGTTGGTTAAGGGTTTTTAAATGGAGATGACGGAAGAGCGACGGCCGCTGCCAGAGCTCCGGCAGCGGCTGCTTTAGCTGATCGACCATTTACCATCGAAATAGATACAATCTTAATATTTGCATGAACAACTTGTCCTATCAGTTTCCATCGCTTATACCTCCAAAGTGGACCATGATCATTCTTGCTTGTCACATTTGTACATTCTGCTTACCTTTGGTGGTGGCACTTTAACTAAGATCAAAGGAAATAATACATATTATAATATCAGCTGATTATATGTATTTGTATTTGTTTATTTTTTTAAAAAATTATATATACACATATTACATATTTTAAACGTTTACTCTAAATAATTATTTGTTTAATATTTTCTACTTAGTATTGTTTAATAATAACAATTAATACCATGGGATTATTGTGATAATTATTTTCTCTAAATAACTAAATAATTATATACACAACATTGATTTACGTCAATACGTTTAAATTATTTTAAATAAATTCATTGATTTACGTTGCTCATTGTGTATGTGATTTAGGATCATACATTGTTGATAATCTTGTAATATTTCTTGTGCAACTAGGTTCAACACTATGACCACACCAAATAGACACGGTCGATGCATGGTTCGAACGTGAGTACGTGACATCGACGATGATCTTTTGTCCAATATTTTATTAATACTTTTTGGACATTCTTTCTAAAAGTTACAGAATATATCATATTAATAGAAGAATAATTTCATTTTAGCATTTAATTTTATGCTCATAATGTTATTGTTGTTAAAATAAAGGATGTATTTCGTATTGTAACGATGTATACATTAATAACAACAAAAGCTAAAGATACAATGGTCAACGTAGACAATTTGGCTTGATTATTGGGCTACAAAGGAGTCTTCCAGGGAGATTTTCTTAACCTGTTTGCCTTGAAAACTAATAAAACATGCAACACTAATGAACATGTTTATGTTATAGGTAGGAATCCTAGTTTGGAAGTGGAGATGATAATGTGATTTGGTAGAGCCTTTAGAACAATTGGAGTTGCAACAATGCGTGGTAATTCTGAATCGAATCGATGCTCGGGAGACTCTGACAGTTGGATTTGGTTATGTGATAGTTCCGGAAAGTTTTCGGTAAAATCGGCCAAAAAGTTGCTCCATAAGAATGAGAATTTAATAATAACTTCATAATTAAATGGAATAACTGGATTCCGAAGAACTGAATCATTTTCTGTTAGAGAGCGAAAAAAATCGTATTCTAACCAGACACCATTTCAGATGAAATGTACAAATTGGATCTTCTTTGTTGCTTATGTGGTAAGATTTCGAGATCGGTTGAGTATCTATCTACTTCATGTTATGTGACTACTATTGTTTACCAAACATTAGCAGCCGGTGCAAAATTCCCTATATTTTTGCGCTTTGCGTTAGAGATCTAGATATTCACAAAAGTATGGACATGGAAGAAGTTAAAATGAAGACAGTTCGTTGTATTATATTGATGCTTGCTGGTGTATTTGGAAAGTAAAAAAACAAGGTTCTTTTTAGGACAAAAGGATGAAATTAAAGAAGATTTTGGAAGATATTATATATCTAGGTTTCCTATGGTTAAAAATAGATCTAATTGAAGATTCAATGGAACGACTATGCTAAATTCACTTTGTGAAAGTATGTAATTTTTTTTATCTTTTCTTGTTTACATCCCTACTTTGTTGAGGGCCTTGTTTAATAAAATCAGTCTTTCAAAAAAAACTCTAAACAAGATGAAGTTTAGTATGTTGATGAGATCTACACATTCCATAAGCCCTCAGAAACCAAAGACATACATAAATTTATCACTCCGCAGATTCACGGCTTGAATGAGAGTTAATGTGACAGATTGGTTGATTGGAGTTCTGATACGAATGAAAAGAGAAACCAGGTAAGACAGGAATTTCAAACAATCAAGCTATGTATTCGTTATCCTTATCACATTTATAGCCGTTATAGTCAATCACTAACTAACGGGAGTTAGGCTCGTAACTAACATTTGACAATTACACATAAGTCCCTCAATTTCTATTTATTACAATTTGGACAACCATTATTATAAAGCCTAACAATACTTCCCCCGGTGATAAGAGTTCTTGTCCTCAAGAACAAAAATCAGGAAAACGTAATTGAAATTCTGCCCAATCTTCCCAAGTGGCCTCTGTAGCAGGAAGTTGGAACCAGTGTACTAAGACTTGTATAGAAACCCGATTACGCTTTTTAATCATTCGACGATTCAATATGGCCCGCGGTTGTAATCGGAAGCGAGGTTCATTCGGAAGAGGAATGATGTGCGAATGGTCACCACGGGCTGCTTTAAGTAATGAAACATGGAAAGCCGGATGGATTTGAGCTGTAGCTGGTAATCCAGCTTATAAGCAACGTATCCCACCTTCTCAACGATCATAAAAGGTCCAAATAACGAGGACCAAGTTTGTATGTCAATGATGTTTGAGAGAATGCTGAACATATGGATGTAACTTGACGTACACCCAATTGCCCACTTCAAATTGCCTATCAGTGCGATGCATATCGCGCATTGTTTCATTATATTCCGAGCTTTTTCTAGAGAAGACTTTAAATTGGCTAACTTCAATTCACGTGCCTGAAACAATTCCTCAACTGACGCTACCAAGGAATCATTCGGTATGTACGAAATGTGCAATGAAGGTTTGAGCCCGTAAAGAGCTTCAAATAAGGACAAACCAATGGTCGAATGCCATGTGGTATTATACCACCATTCGGCAAGAGTGAGCCATTTGGACCATAACAACGGTGTGTCCATAACCACAGCCCGTAAGTAAGACTCCAAGCAACGGTTGAGTACCTCCGTTTGGCCCTCAGACTGGGGATGGTAAGTTGAAGAATAGGCCAAAGAAATTCCTTGTAACTTCATAAATTCTTTCCAAAATTGGCTTAGGAATAATGAGTCACGATCAGAAACAATTGTCATAGGACAGTCATGTAGTTTGAAAACATGATCAAAGACAGCTTGAGCCACCTGAGATGTTGAATACAGATGAGTAAGACCAATGAAATGGCCATACATCGTTAAGCGATCAACCACAACCAAGATCACATCGTTGCCGTAAGACTTGGGTAAGCCACTAATAAAATCCATAGAAATTTCAGAAAAAATAGATTTAGGAACCGATAAAGGTTGTAGAAGACTCGGAGAAGCAATGCGTTCATACTTGCTTCTTTGGCACACTTAACATTCTTGTATAAAGCGACGGATATGCTGGGCATTCTTTTTCCAATAGAAAAGCTCCTGCAAGCGATGTGTAGAGACTTTGATTCCCGAATGCCCCCCAATTGGCGAAGAATGACAAAGTTTAAAAATGTCGTATTGTAATTGAGGGTCATTACCAACTACTAACTTCCCCTTTCTTGTAAACATCGTACCATTCCACCCATATTTATGGATTGATTGACCTTGTTGTAAGGCAGACAAAATAGCTTATAGCTTTGGATCAGTAGACCAACTTTGTTGAACACGAGTCCACAACAATAGGTCTAAAGTTCTCATACTCAACTGAAATAAGGAAGAACCCTCTATGTGTGAGAGAGCATCAGCTGCCTTATTAGTAATACCCTGCTTATAAACAATTTCACCCCAACAACTTAGTTAACCATGTTTGCTGAAGGGGTGTATGAATCTTTTGCTCCAACAAGAATTTGAGACTCTTTTGATCAGTGCGAATGATGAAATGACCTATTATCAAATAATGGTGCCAATGTTTGACAGCCATTAATATGGCTAATAATTCCCGTTCATATACCGATAATGATTGTTGTCTGGGAGATAGGTTTTTACTCAAGAATGCTAAGGGGTGTCCCTCTTGCATAAGGACTGCCCCTAACCCAATGCCTGATGCATCAGTTTCTATAACAAAGGGTTTGGTGAAGTTAGGCAATGCAAGAACAGAAGATGTGGAAAGGGCTGATTTCAATTGCTTAGAGCTGCTAAATTCCACTTAAAGGAATCCTTTTTAAGAAGATCCGTAAGTGGTCTAGCAATTGAACCAAAGGATTTGATGAATCTTCTATAGTACCCGGCAAGTCCAAGGAACCTTGTAAGTGTTTGATGGTAGATGGAGTAGACCAATCAACAGTGGATTGAATTTTAGCGGGATTCGTAGATACTCCTTCCCCTGTGATCACGTGTCCCAAATACTCCACTTTCATGCCAATAAAAGAGCATTTGAACGTTTGGCCACCAAGGAGTGGGTTCACAGCAATTGTAACACTGCTTCTAGATCCTTAACATGTTGAGCCACACTCTTACTGTACACTAGAATATCATCAAGAAAACCAATACACAAGTGCACATAAGAGACTTAAAAGTGGCGTTCATTAAAGCTTGGAATGTGGCAGAGGCATTAGTTAAACCAAAAGGTAGCACTAAAAACTCATAATGCATTTGATAAATACGGAATGCAATTTTGTAGATGTCAGTTGGATGCATACGTACCTGATGGTAGCCAGAGCGTAAATCCAGCTGAGAAAAGATGATTGAACCACCAAGTTCATCAAGCAACTCTTTAATAAGAGGAATGGGAAAGCCGTTCTTGACCGTAGCTTCATTCAGACGTCTATAGTCAATGCACATACGCCAACTTCCATCTTTCTTTTTAACCAAGACTACAGGGGCTGCAAATGAACTAGTACTCTCCCTTATTATTCCCATATCTAAAAGCTATTATGTCATAGTTTCAATGACATCCTTCTGTGCAGATTGATAGCGATATGGTTTAAGAGCTATGGGATTAGTACCTTTTTTAAGAACAATGCGGTGATCACAAGGTCTTGATGGAGGTAATGAGTTTGGAATTTGGAATACATCATCATACTTATGCAGTAGGGCCGCTATTTCAGAAGGTAAATCTTCTTCGATGATCTTGGGGGCATGTTGTGAGTCTTCATTTGCTGAGGATGAAGACTAAACAATTGAGCCTAAGCAACCATTCGATCCTGATTTAATAGAATTTGCATCTTTTCAGCAGAGCACAGGGTTATAGGAGTAGATTTAGAACCCTTGAGTGTAATTAAGATTCGATAAATCGTGAATTTCATAATGAGATCCTTGAAATTCCAAGTAATATCATTCAATCCTTATAACCATTGAACACCAAGAATTGAACACCAAGAATTGAACACCAAGAATTGAACACCAAGAACCATATCATAATTGATTAATGGGATGAGGAACATATCCATTTTAAACCAATGCCCTTGCATAGACCATTGGAAATCACCACACATCTTATTACAAGAGAGTGTATTACCATCGGCTACAGTGATTTTGATTGGAGGCATTTCTTTAATTTTGAATTTAAGCTTTTCAGCCAACCCCACATGAAGAAAATTATGAGTCGAACTTGAGTCAATCAAGATATGTAGTGGTTTAGTGTTCACTGCTCCCACCACTTTCATAGTCGAGAATGAGTGCACTCCTGTGATAGCATTAAGAGATATTTATGGATAATGAGCCTCAGTAAATCCACCTCCCTCACAATCAAATTATTCCTCCCTTGTACTATCATCACCATCCTCAATTATATATACTAAAAACAGTTTCTTATTCTTGCACACATGGCCTGGTGTATACTTTTCTTTACACCCAAAGCATTTATCCCTTGCATGCTTCTCGTCAATTTCTTTAGGAGATAATCTCCTTGAATTAAAGGTTTGGGTTTACTGGAAGGGCCTAGTAGTAAAGGAATATTGCAGTGTATAGGGGCCAAAGTTTTGGAATAGGTATCTGAAGGTTTTAAGGAATTGAATGAAGAGTTGGTTCGATAAGTTTTGAGATTATGGGTACTATTTTGCATTGGTTTAAGATTCGTCTTGAATTCTTGCCAACATATAGGCCTCCGGTAAATTCTTAGGCCTTAATAACCTCAACGGGTTGCCAATTTCAGGCTTCACTGCTCTCAAGAACAAACTAGTGGCATACTCATCACAATTAATACCCTTGTTAGAGCTAAATCAAATTCTTGACATAACTCCTGCAAGTTCCAGTTGTTGGATGGCAGCTAATGCTCCCATAGCATCGGAGCCTATTAATACTGCAAATCTAGTGGAAATGAATTCTTTGTGCTCCTTCCATGACATACCTTCAATCGATCCTCCTCTCGATTGAACAAATGACTGATGCCACAATAATGCCATATCTTCTAAATGCACTATAGCATATTGTACCTTCGCATTCTCCGGAGTGCCATCGATTACCAAGAAATGCTCGACCTTACAAAGCCATCCTTGCACGTTCATATCATTAATTTTGGAAACTCCATCTTTGTCAACCTATTACGACTGCTACGGTACACACCAGCATCACTTTCTTCTTCATTGTTCGATCCTGATGGAATCAATGAGCTTTTACTGAGTAATTGCAGGTTCTTGAGGATCTCCACCATTTGATTCGAGTTTTCCACCATTTGATTCTTCACAGCTTGTAATTCTTCTGAATTCTTCATTGTTGCTGCTCGAATTGACTCCAACTCCGTAATATTAAGACCAGTGGCGGTCTCCAATCGAAGTAAGATCGATTCGTGCTCCTGTACCTTATGCTCCAAGGATTGATTCCGAGTTGTTGCCATTGTTATTGATTTGATCTTGATACGAATGAAAAGAGAAACCAGAGAAGAGAGGAATTTCAAACAATCAAGCTACTATTTGTTATCCATTATCACATTTATAGCCGTTACAGTCAATCACTAACAGACAGTAGTTAGGATCGTAACTAACATTTGACAATTACACATAAGTCCCTCAGTTTCTATTTATTACAATTTGGACACCCATTATTATAAAAGCCTAACAAGTTCGAACAAAGTTAGCACCCAGAGAAGTTCCCCTAAGTGCACTTTAATCAGTTGGAATTACTACCATGCTCATAGATACAAAGATCTGTTTTATGTTTTTATCCGGCGTGTATCATAAATATATGACCATCAGGGGTATCATATGTATGTTGTTACAATTAGTATCATCTTAGTTAATATCATTCGTGATGGATGATGAATTCATGACTTATATTTTGTATATGCTCTTAAAGTAGCGTTTGATTATATTCTATATCTAAAATAACTGAAAACGTATGGATTAACCGTATGATATTTGATATGGTGAATGGTCGCATGTGTGGTTTTCAACAGATTTGATTTTATAAAAATGAGGCTGTTATTTTTCTTTCGACAATGAGATGTTTACATGTCTGTCGTCTTTAACACTGAATCTTCATTTGATAAACAATAGTTTGTTGTGAACATCACTTGTGATTTATTTGCTCCAAAAAGCCTTAGCCACGTGATTTGGGCCCTACGTCATCTCATTGATGTTATAAGAGCCTCAAGTCTTGTACTAAAAGGAAAAATCTAAACAATAGCTCCATTTTCAAATCTAAGATCAATAGATAACCATTTTCACAAAAAATATATACAAATATATAAATATCGTTGTAGTTTGAGTGACATAGACAATAAGCGTGTAAGAAGCTATTTTTTTTATAAAATTTAAAGATCAAGTTGTTAAAACTTCACTCGAATCAAGTAAGTTATCTCTCAAGTTCAAACTTAGAAGTCTAATTTTGATATTCACACTCACAATTTATTATTTATATTTATATGACATTGTATGATATATAGTTACCTATAAATATATTGACCTAAAAGATACTATTATATCATTTAAAAAAGAAGGGTGAAAGAAACAGTCGCTTCTTTCATGTTTGTGATTTGGCCACGGAACTTATTGGAGTTTGCACTTTGCCCCTGTCCCGTCTATTTCTATTGAAACAGAAGGGGGTTTCTTGTGTTTCGTATGTTTATTTTTTTGGGTGTGTTTCGGAGGTGGCAAAGGCGACGATGACGGTAGTGATTTCATCACATGTTCTTCTATGTGCCGGTGGTGGTGGGATCTACCACCACTCGGTCTCCCCTCTACCGTCGAGGTGGAGGAGGCGACTGTTTCCTAGCCATGTTCGGTTACGCCGGTGGTCGGAAGGTGATGGTAGGCTCCGCTGTCGCTCCACCTCCCATCTCTGGTCGAGGTGGTGGTGGGCTCTACCGTTGGTCTACCGGCGGTATGCCTTGGAATCGGTGATGGTCTCTCTACCGGAGGGAGCTGAACGGTCTTCGCCGGCCGTGGGTGGCGTCTGTGTTGATTTTTTACCGCGTTGTGACGGTGGTGATGACGGCAGATCAATTGTCAGTCGGTCATCCTTCTGTTGTTCGGTAGACCACGCGATGGGCCTCTTGGGTCTGACCGTCTGAGCGATGACGACAATGGTGGTTCAACCATTATTGGTGCCCCTTTCTTTCGTCTCACTCAGAAACCCATTTTAGGGTTTTTAGATGTACAGTGCGCCCTGTCAACGTTATGGTGCGACCATCGTTGTCGTCCATTAGTTGTTGTACCCCGATTGATGCTGTGGCCATGTCGGTGTCCCATCCCCTTTGTCTGGTTCTTGGTTTGCATATCTATGGTTCTCCATCATGGGTTACCACTCACAGTGTTTTTGTGATGCTTGTTGTATAACCGGCTTATGCATGTCGTTGGGTATGTGTAATTGATCGATGGAATGTGTCGATGATGATGAGGACCACCTCATTTAAGACTTGGATTTGGCTCAATGTTCATCACCGGTTCCTTTGTTCTTTTTTTGGCTTGTTATTAATGTGTTCCGAGGGCTGTGAAGAGGTGTAAGAGTTGTTTCGGTTGATTAGGCATGACTATAGCTGAAGCTTCTTGCTCAAACCTCAACTTTAATTGGAGCTATTTTTAATTAAACAAGACGAACTAGAAGAGTCGAGCTCTTCATCATCTTTTTGTTAGCTCGTTAGTTTAGTGTGACAACATACATTTGCTTTGATATATTTATGTTCACTAATCAATTTTCGTATCAATTAGAGAAATACAATACACATAACAAGATCAATTAAACTGTCTTAACAAGATATTACAAAAACATCAACATAATTATAATATAATCACATCAAATCTTAGCCATCTCCTTCCTCAACGCGTTCGCCCTAACCAAACTCCCAATCGTATTAACCGCAAGCTTCAGATCATCCAACGGGTTCCCGGCACCACCGTCTTGTACAAATAGCTATCGAACGTCATCTTCTGCACGTACTCATCCGCACACATCTCCACAAACGCCTCCCGAGCTGGATTCGACCGATAAAACACCTTTTGCAAGATATCCAACACCTTGTACGTTGGCCAATATGTTTTATCCACTTTTGTAGGTAAACCTCAAGTCACTTTCATCCACCATTCGTGCTCCGTTCTCCGAACCCTCGACGATCGCCTCGGCGCACATCCGCCCACTCTTCGCCGCGAAATAAATCCCCTCCCCCGAGCATTTTGTCACGTACCCCGCCGCGTCCCCGACGAGCGCCACACGGCCTGAGAGCCTTCGGGGCCGTGGGTGCTCGGGGATCGGGTGGGCCTCCACTCGAATAATCTTGCCCCCGAGAATCTTATCTCGGGCGCGCAGCCGAGTGGCGAGTTGAAACTTTTTAATATCGGGTTTATGTGTGACCGTGCCCGTCCCCACGGCCACGTGGTCACACTTCGGGAACACCCACCCGTAAAAATCGGGCGACACGTCATCCCCGACGTACATCTCCGCGAGATTCTCGTAATACCGCATCTTGTCGTCGGGGATTTTAATACGCTCTTGAAACGCTATTGCGTAGTCATAGTCTCCCGCGTCCATAGACTTAGCGACGCGGGAGTTGGCTCCGTCGGCGCCGATCACCGCATCGACCTCGACGGAGACCTTTTTACCAGACGATCCAGCTTTCCCATCGTACTCATTGTAATGAATCACATACGGTGCATATTTATCAGTCGGTTTATCCATTTTCACAAAGAGCCCGTTGACCACGGTGGCTCCGGCGCCGGCGGCGCGGTCACGGAGGTAAGCATCAAGCACCTCACGGCGGACCATTCCGATGTATTCATGAGGTTTCAGCGTTTGACCGATGTCCACCGCCACATTCGACGGAGAAATCATTTTCATCTTGGTGACACGGCGGTCAATGATGTCCAACGGGAGGTCAAATTCGCCGACCATACAGAGTGGAATCGCGCCGCCGCAGGGCTTCGCGTTGTCCATTTTGCGTTCGATGAGGATGGTTTCGACGCCGCCTTTGGCTAGGGTTTCGGCGGCTGCTCCGCCGGCGGGGCCTCCGCCGATGACGGCGACGCGGAGGTTGCGGCCGGTGATTTTGGGGCTGGACTTTCCGGCGACGACGTGGAGACGGCGGTAGTGGTGGTGGTTGGATGAAAGGGATTTGGAGAGGAGGGTGGTGGGATGGTGGTTTTCCGGTGAGGATTGGCGGAGACCGATGAAGGATTTGAGGGCGACGGAGGCCATGGTGGTGGTTTGCGGTGGTGGTTTGCGGTGGTGGTGGTTTGCGGTGGTGGTGGCTTGTGGTGGACTCGAGTGAAGTGAAGTGGTGATTTTGTAAGATAGAAAAGGATATGATTTTAGATATTGTGGTGTTGGAGACCGTAGGATTTGAGGGAGTGGAGGGTTGGGATTTGTTGTGGATAATGGGAGAAATATGCTTTATTTTTTCACGGAAATTAATACATAATGTTAATTCTAAAAGAATAAATCATATGTTAGATATTAGTAACATCTATGACATAATTGTTATGAAAATCGGACTGGACCGGTTAGTCGGAGGTCGGACAGGTTGAATCGGAAATGGGACTGTAATTCAGTCTGGTTCAGTGTTTAAAATCGTTTTGGCGCTGAACCAGAGGTCGAATCTGTTAAACTGTTTTTTTATATTTTTAATTATTTAGTAATTTTTCTATATATATTCTATAATAATTATAATTTTATCTGGTTTTATATCTGGTACGACCAGCGAATTAGCGAGGCATACAACTCACTGTCTGATTCCGTTTCTGAAAACAATTTGTTTTATAATTGTTTTAAAAACAAAAAATTGGTGTTACAAATCTGCAGCAATCGTTGTGTTTGGGTCTTTGGGGGTGTCGGATTAAACTTGTTATAAATTTTAATAAAAACCTTCGAGACGCTCATAGAACGGGGTGGTTTTCATTCTTATTAGCAGATATTAATTATTAATACAAAATCTTAATTATTAGAAGTTGCTCCTAAATAACTTAAGAGTGGTGTGGAAAGAGCCACGTAGCCGAGGTACTTTTAGTAGGTTTAGTGTGTTGTCATTTTATGGCTACGATTTTATAATATTTTTATTATTTATTACGTCTTTCTAGACCAGTATTCATCTAGATTTTTAAGACAAAACTAGTTCTATTATCTGTCGTGGGTTGCGGTGTTGAAGTACACAACATGATAATTTTTCAAACTACAATTGATCCGGCTCGTTTTTGAACGAAATTTATATTGAAACATAGACTAATTAAAATGTATATTTGAACTGGCTCATAATACGGAAGCGATGTAAATTAAACCCGTTGCCAATGCCAGCAACGTTGCTCAAGGCTTCAAACAAGAAAAACCTTCAAATTCTTTATTACGTAAAAAAAAACCCCCCTAGCAACAATGGAAAAGACCCAACTAAATAATGCTCCTACCTACAAGGTAGGCATGAAACTTGGAACAGAAAATACTACTGGAGATAACCCTTATTCTAGATAACCATAACAATTTGAAATTAATGATAACGAAATAATCACAAAACGTCTGATCCAAAACCACTTCAACTTGGGCCGACAACTTGGGCTTCAATACCTGGAACTTGGGCTTCAACAACTGGACCCGGATCCGTATCATTCTCCCCCACTTGAAAGGGACTCGTCCCCGAGTCATCCCCGGAGTCACTACCGCCATCATAGGGAGACAAATCAGCTACATTGAACGTAGCAGACACCTTATAATGGCCCGGAAGATCAATCTTATAAGCATTGTCGTTAATCCGCTTGAGAACACGAAACGGCCCATCTGCACGGGGTTGTAACTTACCAAAACGGCCCTGTGGGAACCGCTCCTTACGTAAATGTATCCACACCAAATCACCCTCTTGAAAGACTACTTTCTTACGATGTTTATTAGCTCGATTTTGGTACCGGAGATTATGTTGAACAATTTGATCACGTACTTGTCGATGCAGATCTTGAATTTGTTCGGCTCTCTCAACCCCATCAGCACTATAATGTTCGGGCTCATTGGAGGGAGCTAGATCAATTGGAGTAAACGGGTTACGACCATATACGACAAAGAATGGCGAAAACCCCGTCGACCCATGAGTCGACCTATTATATGCAAACTCAGCCTGTGGTAAAACCGTGTCCCACTGTTTCGGGTGCTGACCCACCAAACTTCGAAGCAAATTTCCGAGGGTTCTATTCGTGACTTCCGTTTGTCCATCGTTTGAGGATGATGGGAACTACTAAATTGCAGTTTTGAACCCATACGCTTCCACAAAGTGCGCCAAAAGTGACTGACAAACTTGACATCCCGATCCGAAGTAAGAGTCTTGGGTATGCTATGGAGGCGTACGACCTCTGCGAAATAGAGCCTAGCCACTTGGGAAGCATCAAAAGTTTTGGAGCAAGGAATAAAATGAGCCATTTTTGAGAATCGATCCACCACAACCATAATCGAATCCTTTTGCTTTTGTGTTCGGGGTAACCCCAACACAAAATCCAAACTCACATCTTCCCATGGAAATAAAGGAACGGGCAAGGGAGTGTATAACCCGTGATTTGTCCCATGCATTTTTGCAACATGGCATGTACGATAGTGCTTCAAAATTCGCATAACATCCTTACTGAGCTTTGGCCAAAAAAACTTTTCTTGTACTAAAGCAATAGTTTTGTCTCTGCCAAAATGTCCAGCCAAGGCTCCATTATGACATTCCAAAATGATAGCATCACGATAAGAGGAGGTTGGAACACATAGTTTAGTACCTTTAAACAAAAATCCATCTTTTATTTTAAAATCATTGAAGAAGCCTTCCTGACATTTCTCCCACGGTTCTCGGAAGTCGGGGTCATCGCGATAAAGGTGGCGGATTGAATCGAACCCGGTGATATCGGCTTTAATGATAGTTGTGAGAACGGGTCGGCGACTGAGTGCATCGGCCACCGAGTTTGCATGGCCGGCCTTGTGTCTGATTACAAAAGAGTATTCCTGGAGCAATTCTACCCATTTGGCATGTCGTAGGTTAAGTTTCGCCTGACCTTGGAGTACCGCAAAGCTTGATGGTCGGAATAAAGAATGAACTCATTCGGAAGAAGATAATGTCGCCAATGTTCAAGACTTCGGACTATCGCGTAGACTCTTTATCGTACGTACTATATTTCCGACGACAATCATTAAGTTTTTCGCTAAAAAAAAGCGATAGGACGGTTTTGTTATGTGAGTACGCCACCGATCCCCACACCCGATGCGTCGCACTCTACCTGAAAAACCACATCGAAATTGGGCAGAGCCAAAACGGGAGCCCGGGTCACTTCTTCCTTAAGGGTCTCGAAGGCAGCTTGTGCTGTTGGACTCCATTGAAACTTTGAACCTTTCAAACAATCAGTAATGGGTCCAACGATGTTGCTGAAATTGCGGATGAATCTTCTATAGAAGGAGGCCAACCCGTGGAAGCTACGAACGTCATGAAGGGAAGTCGGTGTAGGCCATGAGGTGATTGCCGAGACCTTTGAACTATCCATGCGGATTCCCTGACCCGACACAATGTATCCGAGAAAGACAACCTCTTGAGTGAGAAAATGGCATTTTGCTCCATTTGCAAATAGCTTCTGTTCTCTCAATACTTTGAACACATCGTTAAGGTGGAGAAGGTGTTGTTGCAAGTTAGTACTAAAAATCAAAATGTCGTCAAAATAGACAACTACAAACTTGCCTATAAACGGCTTAAATACATGGTTCATGAGTCGCATAAATGTGCTCGGTGCATTGGAGAGACCAAACGGCATTACCATCCATTCGTATAATCCATCCCTTGTTTTGAACGCGGTTTTCCACTCGTCACCGGGCCGCATTCGGATTTGATGATATCCGCTTCGTAGATCAACCTTTGAAAATATAGTGGCGCCGTGTAATTGATCCAATAAATCCTCAAAACGAGGGATCGGGAAGCGGTACTTAACCGTGATTTTGTTCACGGCTCGACTGTCAATACACAAGCGGTAGGCACCATTTGGTTTTGGTACTAGAAGGGCCGGAACAGCGCACGGGCTCATGCTCTCCCTAATAAGGCCTTTGTCGAGAAGCTCGGTTACTTGTCTCTGTAGTTCTTCAAATTCCTTCGGATTCATACGGTACGCCGGTTTGTTAGGAATACTAGCTCCCGGGAGGAAATCAATGCAATGTTGTATTTCGCGTACCAAAGGTAAACCCGCGGGTATTTCTTCGGGGAAAACATCGCTGAATTCGGTTAGCAAAGGTTGCACTTCAGCTGGGGTATGGTTTACAATCGGGTTTTGTTCTGCAATGAGGAGGCCGAGAACGAGTGTTGACCCTGTAGTGCGAGAATAATCAAGAAACTCTGTGCGGGATACAACTAACGCTTCAGTCTGAGAATCCGTGGGTCTAATGGTGCGAGTGTGATATTGATGCCATCCTTTTTAAACATATATGTATTTCGAAACCCATCGTGCTGAGTTCTTCTATCATATTGCCATGGCCTTCCGAGCAAAATGTGGCATGCACCCATCGGGATGACTTCGCACCAAACCTCGTCCGTATACTTGTTGCCGATTGAGAACTGTACGAGGCAGCGGTGGGTGACTTTCACAAGGTTTCCTTTTTTTAGCCACGTGAGTTGATATGGGTCGGGGTGATCTGTTTTGTGAGACCCAACTTTTCGACCATTGACATTGACACCATATTTCACAGCTTCCTCCATCTATAATCATCGAGCACACCTTTCCTTTTGAGGTACATTTGGTTCGAAATATGTTGTTTCGTAACCAAGCTGTTTCGTCGCCCGGTTTGGCTACCGCCGCACTAAGGATTCTTTGAGTGATAAGAGCTTCTCCACGATCGGGATATAGCGTTTCTGAGGGTTCTTCGGTCTCTGCACCCTCGCCGTCGGTGTCATAGACGGGTGTCTGATCATGGACGGTTAATGGATCCTCCGTAAAAGCAACGACTTGTTTATTAGGGCAGTCCCGGCGTAAGTGGCCGATGCCCTGGCATTTGTAACATCTCATAAGTGACTGTCCCGTAGGGGGAGCGGAGGACCCCGACCCGTCGGCTTTGATTGGGCCGGAACGGTTCGCGGTGGCTGTTGGCATCCGGTTTGGTGCTGAAGGTTTTGGCGTGGCGACTTTCCCTTTGGCCTTTTGCTGTTTTTCTACCCGATGGGCTAATCGGCAAACATCATCAAGGTCCAATATGGCTGCAATTGTACTACATCAGATATGTCAGGCCTAAGGGCTCCCAGAAAACAGGCAATGACTTGTTCTTCATTCTCATCAAGTCCACAACGCATCCGAAGTTTGTCAAATTCCATGAGGAAGTCTTCGACAGATAAACTATTTTGTTTGCAGTTGTGATAGTCTAGGTATGAATCTTGACGATGGTTGGCCGGAAGGAATTTTGCCTTAAGAAGTTTCTTCATCTTATCCCATGTTTCCACTTTTCTTTTCCCCTCTTGAAGTCGTTTCTTTCGGACATGTTCCCACCATAACGACGCGTGTTTGCGTAGTTTGATTGCCACGAGCTTAACTTTCAGATTGTCTGGGATGTCCTGCAGATCGAATACCCGTTCGACGGTGTGGATCCATTCAATAAACTCATCCGGCTAGACCCGTCCTTCAAATTCTGGGATTTCGACTCGGATGCCCATAGACCGTAACGGATCTTTTGGTGGTGGTCTACGGTTGTGGTTGCGCCGGTCGCCGAATGGGTTCTGTCGGTCATCGTCTCCCACACCATAATCAGATTCCGTTCGCTCTTCATCCCGTGGTTCGTAACGTAACTCAAGTTCTCTGATGCGTTGTTGTAATCAATCAATGTCTTCATCCCTAGGATCATGGTAATAATCGCCGTTGCCTCCTGCGGCGTATCGACGGGGATTATCACGAGGATTTCTTCGAAACTCTGCCATAGCTCTGATACCACTTAATACGGAAGCGATGTAAATTAACCCGTTGCCAATGCCAGCAACGTTGCTCAAGGCTTCAAACAAGAAAAACCTTCAAATTCTTTATTACGTAAAAAAAACCCCCCTAGCAACAATGGAAAAGACCCAACTAAATAATGCTCCTACCTACAAGGTAGGCATGAACTTGGAACAGAAAATACTACTGGAGATAACCCCTTATTCTAGATAACCATAACAATTTGAAATTAATGATAACGAATAATCACAAAACGTCTGATCCAAAACCACTTCAACTTGGGCCGACAACTTGGGCTTCAATACCTGGAACTTGGGCTTCAACAACTGGACCCGGATCTGTATCAGCTCACTTTATAACAAAATTTATATTAAAAACGTAGATGCACTAAACGTGATAAGGTATAAACTACAACCGATCAACTTCTTTCCAAACTTTCAAACATAGACTGACTGGAATTTATACCGAAATTTATACAAAAATATGAATGTAATTTTTTAAGTAAATTGTACTATAGTAAACCCGATATAAGTTTTAAAAAGTTTTAGAGAGTGAAAGTGTAAAGATTGCAAGTAAGGCGTACGAAAAAAATAGGCACATAACGTTTTAAATTTGGCCCGAGTCGCTTCCGATTACGTTCGAACAAAAGTGCGAATGCAAGCAATTAATTTTAGCTAAAGTTTTATAGAGCTAACCCGAAAGAAACTTAATGGGATGAAAATGCAACAGAAAAAATTCTTTAAAAGTAAAAACTTATTAAAGAAAAAATATAAGAACTTTAGGATTCAAACCCATGCCAATATGCCATCTGCGCTATAACACATGGCTTTAGCCATCGGCGCTAGACCAAATTAGTTGTTTATTGCAAACAGCCATGTATATATAGACAAAATAAATGCGGCTAAACCAAAAAAAAGTATTTGTAGCAACCAATAGGCAGATGACAAGTGATAAGGCCGGTGACGATACACCGACATTTGCTTTTTAAGTGTAAGACCCGGATATTTTCCTCGAAGCCGACGAAAGAAGAAAAAGAAATAAAGTCCAAAGTCGGGGATCAAACTTGCCACACGGGAGAAATTTCGTAAAAATGGGGGATTAAGAGGGAGAGGGCAGCCACATCCTCCCCACTCTTGTGAAAACTCAGCAAAAAGAGAAAGAAGAGAGAAAAGAGAGAAAAATGTTGGTTCGGGTGGATCCGAGCACGAAAATCGTCGGGTAGCGAGTCAACACGAAGTCCTTCTTCTTCTTGTAGTTTGTGTGAGTTCTAGGACCCCTATTTTACTCGTTTTCAACTGATTTGGGGCTGGAACACATAGTAAACCTGTTTTTGTATGTGTGTGTGTGTTTGACCCATTTGGGTGTGATTGTGTTTGATGCGTTTGGAGTATGTTCTTGGGCTTGTGTGTGCTTGAATGGTGTTGTAGTATGCATTCCTAAGGTTTAGGGTGGTTGATTTGGGCTTAGAATGGGTTTGGATGAGCTTGGAGGTCGAAAATGACAGATTGGATTCGGGATGAACTACATTCTGCATCAGTTAGGGCTAGGCGACCGACTGGAGGCCATATGGCATACTGGAGGGCGATTAGGGTTCAGTCGTACGATTGAGGTTCAGTTGTATGACTGTGGGTCCAGTTGCATGGGGAGTCATGCGACTAAGAGCCCAGTCGCATAGGTGCTCATCCGCATGAGGTCCATTCGCATGAGGTCCATTCGCATAGTGTTCATTCGCACGATTTAGAGTCCATTCGCATGACTAGGTGTTCATCCGCATTGGTGTTCATCCGCATAGGTCCATTCACATGATGTTCAGTCGCATGGAGGCCATGCGACTGAAGGGTGCCCATACGCCCAAATAGGGTTGTTGTACCAGAGGAGAAGCATAATTTAATTACTGACTTTTGGGGAAAGTGTAGATGTAAGTTGTGACGTGAAAGTTCCCATAAGTACGTGTAAGATGACCATTGGGATCTTAGAGGGTATGTTGGGCATGACGAGGTTGCATGTTTATGCATGATGTATGTTATGAATGTATGATGATGCCCTGTATGATGATGCTATAATGTATGTTGATGTTCCTTATTATGTCGTATGTTTATCTTTCCATGGCTTTACGTGTTAAGTTAATGAATGAATGATAAGTATTATGTAACGTAAAGTGGAAGATAATAAAAGCGGAACGTAATGAAAGAATGCATGCATTAACGAATGAAAGAATGAATGTAAGAAAGGCTTGCAAGCAAATGTATGGAGATTCATACCCAATGAAGGGTGTTAGCTCAACCGTGTGCGGGTTAGCTACCCCAGAAGGATGTACACTGGGGGTCTAATCCTTGTGATTGATCATATGTATGGGATCCTTGCCGCTTGCCCTAGGTACTGGAGTCAGCTTCGTGCACAATATTCGAGGTCTATGAAAGACCTCAGGCCCAGTAACCAGCTTCGTGCACAGTGTTCGGGGTATAGCACATGGCATTGATCCGTAATGAAAGAGAAAGATAAGTGGTGAATGTACTTGCCCTATGTACTGGAGTCAGCTTCGTGCACAATGTTCGAGGTCTATGAAGACCTCAGGCCCAGTAACCAGCTTCGTGCACAATGTTCGGAGTATTATACATGTCATCGAAAGTAATGAACGTATGAATGAAAGAATGTATGAACTGAACGTTAACGATATAACGTAATAAAGAACAAAACGGGATCCTTGTCACTAGACCTCAGTAATCATGGTGGCGTGTCATGAAGAGGGTAAAACTTGACAGGATCTAGATAGAAGTGAAAGATAATAAATGATGTACGCCGAATGAACGAAAGTAATGAATGATGAAGATAATAATGATATTATCTATGTGTATGTATGATGTATGATTGTGTGAAAGTAAAGAAATGGTTTTAAATGAAAGTAACGTATTTATTTATAAAACTAAAACTCACTCAGCAACGCTGACTTTTATGTGTTTCCAGTTGGCAGGTAAGGTTGCTGAGGATGGCACGAGGCGGCTACTCAGCTCTTTTTGGATGACATTCTTTTGTTTAATGCTTTTGTATTGTAATACGAACAAATGATGTTTTGTAATGAATGTTGTATTGCTTTGCAAAAGTGTTTAATTAAAGAAAATAAAATGTTTTATTTAAAAGTTTCTGCTACATGATTTATTAAGTTAATACATTATATGTTTTATGTGCGATGATTGACTAGCTGTAAGCGTCCCGGGAACGGGGCCTTACATTAAGTGTATGTATAATGTGTGTATCTCATATAATTCAAAGTATTGATATTTCCAATTTAAATATTTTTTACACTTAAGTCATCATCTCCAGATTAAAAATTCTTTAACTTCTGAAGTCATGTTCTACCTTTTAAACATCATTTAAATTTAAAGTGTTATCATTAATTTATAAAAGATTAAGTGATTAAGTTCCCTTATTGTAGTATTTAAATTCATGAGTGTATAAATAAGAGGTTTCACAACCAGAATATCTATGAGAAACAAACACACTTTAAACACATTCTCTGAGCCCGTAACTTGGAACATTTTTCACTCACATCATATCTTTCTACTCGTTAGCAGTCATAGCAAGTTTTAATTATGCTCTAAAACTGTTTAAGCTCTATTACATCATTCTTCTTTGGTGTGCCATCAAACATTTAGTAGTAACAAGTGACACTATCGTATTCGATCAGTTGAAAGCCTAATTAGCTAACACCCAAAAAACTCTACCACTTACAAAGTGATCTTAAGCATTTCAAAGCTGGCGTTAATAAGTTCACAAGAACAAAATAAGGGGTTTCCCTAGCAGAAAAGGAAGTCATGCCACCGACACCCTAGGGGGAGGTAACCAGAATGGTAGAGAAACGTAGTGTGCCTAGACAACTGTCACACCCCCGCTGAGAGCGGAAACACAGGGATGCGAGCGAGACGGATCGTCATAACACATGGTTAACAATAGAGATGCAATATATATATGTAATTGATGACATAGCGTGTCATGATGACACCCGGCACAAATGGAGACTTGTGTCGTGTTTAGTCAATGTTCACGACAGCATAGCCATAAGCATAAACAGAAACCTGTAATTGATTCACATAACCAAATATTGTATTCTTGTAAAGTAATTCCCACAACCCGGGAACAAGTATCAAAAGAATAATTGTTTGATCTTTGAAATTAGACTACAACGAGTTCCAAATGTATGTTTGTCTAGCATGTATAGTCTCAAAAATGCATCCTAGGGTCTCCACTAAGGCAGCACACCTAGATCTTCAGTTATCATGATCACCTGAAAAGATATGCTCAAAACGGTCACAATATTGTTGGTGAGCTTCACAGGTTTTAAGTAGTAATAAATTAAATGAAACAACATGTAAGTTTATATGAGTGACCGCAATTACATTTATATGTAAGCGGTTTCGCTTGTTAATGATAGTTACAGTCAAACCTAGTCGTCGGTTCCACGTGGGAATTAATGGCCGTAAGGAAAGTACCACACAGCGAAATAAGATCCACACAGCGTATAAAGATCCACACAGCATTTAAAGATCCACACAGCATACACAGATCCACACAGCGTATAAATATCCACATAGCGTATACGGTGTATGTTACAACCAAACCAATCCTTAGGTCCCATTTCTGAAATTAATGGTTGTATTGAAAGATCCCACAGAAGAACCACACAGAAGAACCACACAGCCAATAGTATCACCCAACAAGTAGGATCACGTAGTACTGTAGCGTCACCAGTAACATGCAAGGTGGTAACGTAGTATAGAGTCATGAATCATGATATCATCATTCAGCAGATAAATCGTGCATAACAGTAGTAGTAAGCTTCCACTAGGGAAGACGTGTAGATACAAGATAAATGGATGAGCATTCTTTTCCCCCATGTTTATAAATGTTTAAAAGGTTGTATAAGAGTAAAAGGGGCCACGAAACTCACTTGTTAAGTGGTAAGTATGTATGATGTAACTTCCCAAACTTGTATGTATGTATGAACGGTCAATCACCTATTGACAGTTATGTTAAGCATTAATAATGCGTCTGATGTCAACAATATTGTTTAGTTGGGTCGGGTCGTATCGGTTCGGTCGTGGCTAACACTTGCACACAAACACGCGCAATAGATCTTATGTAGATCCAAGTACTAGAAGTGTTGCCATTGTTGATGATATTTGTGTAAAAGTGTTATTGTTGTCAGAGAAATACTTGGTAAGCACCTGTGTTATGAATCGTTTGTTGCTAATTGTAAAATGTTAAGTTGATTGGATTTGATATAACATTGATAAGTTGGATAGTGTTAATCTTAAAGATCGTCTTTAGCAATGGCAACCGTGTCGATGTCACCTTAACATCACAAGATAACACACACCGCACACAGGAAGAATTCACACACAATGACTCCAATTGCACGACAGGACTAGACGCACGACTGGACACTCCATTCGCACGAATCAACTCTCAGTCGTGCGAATCAGCTTCATTCGCACGATTGAACCCCCATTCGTGCGGCTAAGCATTCAGTCATACCACACAGCACCAATCACACGACTCAACTTCCATTCGCATGATTCAGCCTTCATTCATACGAATTAGCCTCATTCGTACGACTGGACTTTCATTCGTGCGACTGGACCTTCAGTCGTGCGATACACACAGTCACACACATTCATCCGCATTGACTCAATCGCATAGCAATACTCATCCGCATGACTCAATCGCATGACACACACCACCGTATGGGCTCAGTCGCACGACTCACTCAATCGCTTGGACTCAGTCGCACGACAGACCCAATCGCATGGACTCAGTCGCACGACAGACCCAGTCGTCCAGAAGCAGATCACGACTGCTGGAGGTGCTGAACAGCCTTCGCTGCTCTCTGTGCACGGGTTTCACACAACAAGGACTTCCAAAAACATTTATCTAACATATCTAAGCAAGATGCGCACTCAGAAAGGCAACACACACACCCACACGACCTCTTGTGCTCGGGTTGAACCCGAGCACCCCGAAACCCTAGAAATCGCAGAAGTAAAATGAGCAAAAATGGACGACCAAGGTCGTCTACCTGCTAAAAACGTGTAGTCTATGCTGTAGTCAAGGTTTCACCGGTGAAAACGAGACGGATGGGGCGGTTTTGGTGCAAGGATGAAGAAGAAAAGTGGAGAAGAAGATAAGGAAGAAGAGGAAGTGGTGAAGGCTAGGGCTGATACAAGGGTATTTATACCCAGCCCTAGTTTGGCAATTCACATTTAGTACCTGCACTTAGCCCCCGAGTTCCCAAATTTGCTTCGGTTGAAAACAACGTAAATACGCGCGTTATATTATTATAGGTAAGTATTTAATGTTGTTCGTATCTTGAAAATGATGTTATTAATGATGTTTATATTATAAACATAATATAGTTAATGATGTCGTCAGTGCTATTCGTAAGCGTTTTAAGTGTTATGGATGCAAATAATGATAACACTACTGAATAAGAAAAATCAACCGAGTATGATATCCCACGAATAGTTTGTAAGGGTGAGGAATGCACCTTCTAAGAATAGTTAACGAACTCACGTTAAATGACGGACCATATAGTGACGGTTGTCATAGTATCCCCCAGTTGAGAGAATTTCGTCCCGAAATTCAACTGGTGTCAGGTCCAAGAGTGTCATCCTCGAATAGATGTGGATATTTAAGCTTCATCTGATCTTCCCATTCCCACGTGAATTCTGGTCCTCGTTTGGAGTTCCATCTCACGCTAACGATCGGTATCTTGCTGCGCCTTAAGCGTTTGACCTTTCGGTCCATGATCTCGATAGGTTCTTCGATGAAATGAAGCTTTTCATCGATCTTGATTTCCTCAATTGGCACATGTAGAGTTTCATCCACCAGGCACTTTTTGAGGTTTGATACGTGAAATGTGTCGTGTACACCGCTGAGTTCTTGTGGCAACCTTAATCGTAAGCCACCGGACCGATTCTTTCTGTATTCTCGAATGGTCCTACGTATCTTGGGGCTAACTTCCCTTTCTTTCCAAATCATACAATCCCCCTTCCAGGGAGAGACTTTGAGTAGAACGTGATCTCCAACATTGAATTCTAGAGGCTTTCGACAGTTGTCGGCATAGCTCTTTTGGCGATCTCTGCAGCTTTTAATCTGTCTTTGATTTGGAAAATCTTGTCAGTTGTCTCTTGGATGATCTCTGGGCCTATTAGCTGGCTTTCACCAATCTCATCCCAACAAACTGGGGATCTACATTTCCTCTCATACAATGCTTCAAATGGAGCGCATCCAATGCTTGTATGGTAGCTGTTGTTGTAAGAGAACTCAATCGATGGTAGATGAGTGTCCCAGCTACCACCAAAATCAATTACACAAGCTCTGATCATGTCTTCCAACGTTTGTATTATTCGTTCATTTTGGCCATCTGTTTGTGGGTGATAGGCGGTACTCATATCTAATCGAGTGCCCATCGCTTTCTGTAGTGTTTGCCAAAATCGTGAAGTAAACCGGCTGTCACGGTCGGATGTGATTGACACCGCACTCCGTGCCGTGACACGAACTCTTTTATGTACAATCTCACCAACTTTTCCATCTTGTAATCCTCCATAAGAAATGAGCGGACTTCGTCATCCGATCCACTATGACCCATATCGAGTCGTGCCCGCTACTTGTTCTAGGGAGTTTGGTAATGAAATCCATGGCTATGTTCTCCCACTTCCACTCAGGAATTTCAGGTTGCTGTAATAATCCCGATGGTTTTTGATGTTCAGCCTTAACTTTCGAACATGTCAAGCATCGGCTTATGTACATAGCAATGTCTTTCTTCATGCCTGGCCACTAGTATAGATCCTTAAGATCGTGATACATCTTGTATGCACCAGGATGAACAGAATATCGTGTCTTGTGTGCTTCCTCCATGATCAGGGTACGAACGTCTCCCTATTTGGGTACCCATATACGATTCATGAAGTACTGTATACCATCATCCTTGCAAATCATCTGTTTATCTAACCCTCGGAATTCTTCTCCCGCAAGGTTTTCTTCTTTCAATGCCTCACTTTGTGCAAGTTGGATCTAAGCCTTCAAGTTCGTTTGAATAGTCAATCCCAAAGCTCGAGCACGTAGTGGTTTCACACATTCTTTACGACTTAGGGCGTTAGCCACCACATTTTCTTTCCCCGGATGATACCGGATTTCACAATCGTAGTCACTAAGTAACTCCACCCAACGTCACTGACGCATATTGAGTTCTTTCTGATTCAGGATGTGTTGAAGGCTCTTATGATCTGTGTAGATGATGCATTTGGTTCCATACAGATAGTGCCTTCATATCTTAAGTGTAAATACTACAGCGCCCAACTCCAAATCATAAGTTGTATAGTTCTTTTCGTGCACCTTAAGTTGTCGTGAGGCGTAGGCAATCACCTTATCTTTCTGCATTAGCACACAACCCAATCCTTGATGTGAAGCATTGCAGTACACCACAAAATCACCAGTCCCGTCTGGGAGGGACAATATCGGTGCGTTGCACAACTCTCCTTCAACGTTTGGAATGCTTGTTCTTGTGCATGTCCCCATAAAACTTCTTGTCTTTTTGAGTCAACAAAGTTAACGGTTGAGCAATCTTTGAAAAATTCGCAATGAAGCGATGATAATATCCGCCAATCCCAAGAATTGCCGCATCTCTGAAGGTGTCTGGGGTGCATCCCATTTCTTCACTGCTTCAATCTTGCCGGGATCTACATGAATCCCATTTTCGTTAACCACATGCCCCAAAAATTTCACTTCTCGAAGCCAAAACTCGCACTTCGAGAGTTTAGCAAAAAGTTTCTCTTCTTGTAATTGACTCAGTATGGCCCGAAGGTGTTCCTCGTGGTCCACTTTCGAACGAGAGTATGTGACACCCCCCGCAGGAGCCCATAACTATAGGGATTTAGGTTATTAGAAATGGTGACCTAGGCTATAGTTTATGCATGACCCTTATAGAATAGTATTCTTATGAATACATACTTATTGTTTGCATGCTGCCTAACGCTATGCCTTATTATGTGCAATGTGATGCCTTAGCATAGGTGCCTTTCTACATGATTACATATTGTTACCCGTCTCCCCTAGACTTATCTTAAACGTTAAATCTCCCCGACAGTTACTATTTCTTAAACTTATTCTCGTCTCCAAGTAGAATCTATTGATAGGAATTCTTTAGACTTTATGTCTAATCTTGTAAATATCCCATCAAGATTTTGATTTCATAAACCAAAGACTAGTGTGGTACATAGACACCTGTATTCTGGATTTTCTGGCAAAAGGCCCTCGGGCTAAGGCAAGCGTATACGTATAAATCTCATTGAGGGAACCGTTACGCTACCTGGGGATTTCCGGGATGAGTGATAAACTATGACCAACATACACGAGTTTCTGAGGTGAATGGGTCAATTCATCTTGACGTGTCAACGTTTCCAATGGTGATGCGTCACCAAATGGAATCATTCCGTATAATTCATGATCCTTACCTTAATTGCCTACCCATATTATCCTTTAACCGATCCTAACCCAATTTGTATTTTTCCAGCATGTCTCGCTTCCACGGAAATCGAGGAAGATCCGGCCGTAAGCTTGCTGCCATGATTGCTCGGCAAATGGCTGCGGTCATCCCGACCATGGTGGCTGAACTCAGCAGCACTATGATCGCAAACGTCACGAACAATAGCAATGGTCAAGGGGAGAATAGTGCAACCAACGGCGTAACACCCAGTCTTGCACCTTCAAGCATTTCAGTTCATGTAAGCCTCCCAGTTATAGTGGTAAGGAAGGTGCCACCGGTCTCTTAGATGTTTGAAGGGATGGAGAACACCTTCGTCAACTGTGAGTGCCCCGAAGCACTCAAAGTGAGGTATGCCACCAGTATGCTACAACAACGGGCCTTAACATGGTGGAACAGTGAAAAGAGGAACCGAGGCCCCGATGCAATCTTGGCTTAACTTGGGAGGAATTCAAAAACATAGCCATAGCCAAGTTTTGCCCGAGGAGTGAAATCCAGAAACTGGAGGAGGAATTCTGGAATTTGAAACAGGATGGCGGGACCATCTGGCATATTCTACCCGTCATCATGAACTAAGCATACTGCTGCCACACATGGTGGATACTGTTCCCGAAACGTGGAAAAATTATTAAGGGTGTGCCGCCTCAAATTCAGGATGCCGTTGTGGGTAGCCGACCCGCAACTCTGGAAGAAGCTATCACCATCACTGCCCAATTGACGGAGAACCACATCCGAGCGGGCACCATGTCTGCAAAGGGTGCTAAGAAGACTGAGAAGACGACCCCCGAGGAGGTTAAGGAGGTCAAGCCTGATAACAAGAAACGGAGTTTGTACCGGCACGGAACTACGCCGTGGCTGCTTCTAAACCGCCCCAAAGACAGTGTACTACCGGGGCTACTCCAGCAGCACAAGTGCCCGTGGCAAGGGCTTATGCGGCCCTCTACCTATGTGTAACACGTGTAGGTATCACCACCCGGGCAATCTTCCATGTCGCATCTGCACACTATGTGGCAAGTACGGGCACCTTGTGGCAACGTGTCGCCGAGCATTAGGGAACGCAGTGACGGAACAAATCGGGTCTGCTACAACTGTGGAGAACCAGGTCACTACCGACCCCAGTGCCCTCGTCTTGTGGGCAATGTTCCACAAGCTCGTGGACGTGCTTTCAACATCAACGCGAACCAAGCCCAGGCGAACAACGAGGTGGTGAACGGTACGTAAAATTGCAACCCTATCCCTATAGAATTTCTCTTAAAATTCCTTACTTGTGTCCTTAAGTGCCTTAAAACCTATACAGGTATGTTTCTTATTAATGACACCTATGCATACGTATTATTTGATTCGGGCGCCGATAGAAGTTTCGTTTCCTTAGAGTTCGAGCCGACACTTTCTAAACCTCGCTCAAATCTAGAGAGACCTCTCACCGTCGAAGTTGCTGATGGAGAACCCATCACCGTCGACGTGGTTATCCGCGATTGTCTATTGTGCCTCGACAACCATAATTTCTTATCGACCTTATTCCAATGAAGCTGGGAGTTTCGACGTCATTATTGGCATGGATTGGCTATCTAAGAACCATGCCGAGATCATTTGCTTCGAGAAGTGCATTCGCATGCCCTTACCCTCCGGGGACACGATGAAGGTGTTCGGTGAACGGTCCTCCAAAGGACTCAAGCTTATGTCATGTACTAAGGCTCAGAAGTGCCTAAGTAAGAGTTATCCGGCATTCTTGGCCTATGTAGTCAACACCAAAACCAAGGAGAAGGAACTCAAAGATGTTCCAGTTGTACGAGAATTCCCTGAGGTCTTTCCCGATGATCTTAGCGGGTTACCTCCCGTACGCGAAGTAGAATTTAAAATCGACTTGATTCCGGGAGCAAGCCCCGCGGCTAAATCACCTTACCGACTCGCACCATCGGAAATGCAAGAACTCTCTAGCCAACTCCAGGAATTATCTGAGAAGGGGTTTATCCACCCTAGTTCTTCTCCTTGGGGTGCACCTGTCTTATTTGTGAAGAAGAAAGATGGGTCTTTCCGCATGTGTATCGATTACCGGGAGCTCAACAAGTTGACTATCAAGAACCGGTATCCTCTTCCTCGTATCGACGATCTTTTCGACCAACTTCAAGGAGCTGCAATCTTTTCAAAATCGACTTGCGATCGGGTTATCATCAACTGCGAGTCCACGACGACGATATCCCAAAGACTGCATTCCGCACCCGGTATGGGCATTACGAGTTCATGGTTATGCCTTTCGGCTTAACCAATGCTCCAGCGGTCTTCATGGATCTTATGAATCGGGTGTGCAAGCCATACCTAGACAAGTTCGTCATCGTTTTCATTGACGACATTCTTATTTATTCCAAGTCTCGCTCCGATCATGAACTTCATCTCCGTCAAATCCTCGAACTGTTGAAGAAGGAACAACTGTACGCGAAATTCTCGAAATGTGAGTTTTGGCTTGAAGAAGTACAGTTCTTAGGGCACGTTGTGAATAGTCAAGGAATTCACGTCGACCCTGCGAAGGTCGAGGCCGTAAAGAGTTGGAGTGCTCCCACAACTTCGACGGAAGTTCGATCGTTTCTTGGCCTAGCCGGGTATTACCGGCGATTTATTGCCAACTTCTCAAAAATCGCAAAGCCACTCACGTCCTTGACTCAGAAGAACAAGCCTTTCGAGTGGAAAGCCGAGCAAGAAGAGGCGTTTGAGACATTGAAGCACAAGTTGTGCAATGCCCCTATTCTGACGCTACCGGATGGAAATGACGACTTCACGGTATACTGCGATGCGTCAAAACAAGGCCTTGGTTGTGTTCTCATGCAACGGGGAAAGGTCATCGCATATGCCTCGAGACAATTGAAGGTTCACGAGGTAAATTATACGACGCACGATCTCGAGCTCGGAGCGGTGGTCTTTGCTTTGAAAATCTGGAGACACTATCTATACGGCACGCAATGTATAGTCTACACGGACCACAAGAGCCTCCAACACGTTTTCAATCAGAAGGACCTCAATATGAGGCAACGTCGTTGGGTGGAACTAATTAGCGACTACGATTGTGATATCCGCTACCATCCCGGCAAGGCAAATGTCGTAGCCGATGCATTGAGTCGAAAGACGCATCAAAAGATGGTTTCCGTTCAAGAGATTCGCGACCGACGCCAATGGTTCGATACATTGGGAGAGTTTGATACTGAAGTCCGACTCGATGTCAGCAATGCTACGGTGTTATTGCAGAACTTAAGGATCGATTGTGACATCGAGGCGAGTATTCGAGAAGCACAACAAGCGGTGCAAACCGAAGGGAGTATGAAGGAAGAGCTCGAGCCAAATCTCTTAGCCCAATTAGAAACAAGAGCCAATGGGCTAATGTACTTCGCAAACCGAATCTGGATCCCCAAACGCAATAACCTTCGGGCTTCTATCATGAACGAAGCACATCGGACTCGTTATTCAATTCACCCGGGCTCCGATAAGATGTACATGGACTTACGAAGTCAATATTGGTGGCCCGGAATGAAACGAGACATAGCAACCTATGTTGCTAAGTGCCTTACATGCACGAAGGTTAAAGCGGAGCATCAACGTCCAAGTGGATTACTTGAACAACCCGAAATTCCCATGTGGAAGTGGGAACATATATCCATGGACTTCATAACCAAGTTACCTCGGACATCTCGCGGGCACGATAGCATATGGGTAATCGTCGACCGATTGACTAAGTCGGCACATTTCATACCCATACGTGACACATATAAGACATCAAGGTTAGCCCGGATTTACATCGACGAGATCGTAAGCCGTCATGGTGTGCCTCTTCACATTATATCTGACCGAGACGCTCGATTCACTTCTCACTTTTGGTCTACTATGCAAGAACTTCTGGGTACACAATTGGATTTAAGCACGGCTTACCATCCCCAACCGATGGCCAAACCGAGCGGACGATCCAAACCCTGGAAGACCTGTTACGTCTCTGTGTCCTTGATTTTGGGGGCGACTGGGATACGCACCTACCGCTCGCAGAATTCTCCTACAACAACAGTTACCACTCAAGCATCCAAATGGCACCGTTCGAAGCACTTTACGGTCGTAAGTGTCGTTCACCAATCTGCTGGACCGACGTTGGCGAGAATCTTATTACCGGTCCCGAGCTCATACAAGAGACGACCGATAAAGTCGCTATCATCCGCAAGAACCTGGAAGTGGCAAGGAGTCGACAGAAAAGCTACGCTGATAAACGTCGAAAGCCACTGGAATTCCAAGTTGGGGAGATGGTCCTTCTCAAGGTCTCACCGTGGAAGGGTGTGGTTCGCTTTGGAAGGAAAGGCAAGTTAGCTCCTAGGTTTGTAGGGCCTTTCAAGGTTTTGAAAAGGATCGGGAAGGTGGCCTACAAACTAGAACTACCCTCCGACCTTAGTGGAATTCACCCTGTCTTCCACGTCTCGAATCTGAGGAAGTGTCTGGCCGACGATAACTTGCATGTGCCATTGGAAGACATTCAGATCGACGAGTCACTACACTTCGTTGAAAAACCCGTCGAAATCATGGATCGCATTATGAAGAAGACTAGGACCTCTACGACCCCAATCGTAAAGGTTCGATGGGAGAATAAACGAGGAGCGGAATTCACTTGGGAGCGTGAAGAACATATGAAGAAGACTTACCCTTACTTATTCTTGTAACCCTTTTTGATTCTTAATTTCGGGACGAAATTCTTTTAAGTTGGGGAGACTGTAACATCCTGTATTTGTGTTCATTTTATTTATGCCATTTATAACATCCTTAGTAAATTTTATTTTATACTAACAAATATAATAATAATAATAATAATAATAATAATAATAATAATAATAATAATAATAATAATGAAAGTCTAATAATAATAATAACAATAATATAATAATAATAAAATAATAATATAATAATAATAATAATAATAATAATAATAATAATAATAATAATAATAATATAATAATAATATATAATACAATAGTATAAATAATAATATAATATAATAATAATAATAATAATAATAATAATAAAAATAATAATAATAATAATAAACTTTGAATTTAAAGTGCAGGGGGTTGTTTTGCTATTTTGGAAACTTTGAATAAAAGTTTTAAAACACAAAATAATAACACTGAAAGTACAGGGGCCATTTCTGCAATTTCCCAAACCACCCCCTGTTACCCCGTAAATCCGGTCACCGGCCGGTGCGAGCTCCGGCGAGCTCCGGCAACGCCCAAAACCCCATTTCAAACCAATCTTGACCCAATTAAACCACCCAACCCCTTCGACCATGGGTTTCGAACCCGAACCAACTCCAAAAATCGAGATTCCCGCTCGTTAACCTTTCCAAATCGAACCTCTAACCAACCGAATCAAACACCACAATCAAAACTTGCCTAAATCTGCATTTCAATCAAATTAATCACCCTAAATCATGATACGCGGCTATAATCAATCAATTAATCAATCACCATTTCAAATTTACAGCTCATAATCGATTGATTTGGTAAATTGAACGCGTTTTCAAAATCGAACAAGTTAGAGCCAAAACCGTGTAATCAAAACTATATATTGAGGGTTTCGGAATCATTTTGAAGTTCCTAAACTCCTGAACCTCAATTGAACAAGAAAATCTCTCAAACACAAACCCCCAAATTCAAGAACACCCGAACCCAACTCGAACTCAAAATCACTCGAAGCTTAATCAAAACAGGTAATTGAAACTGTTTTCCACTCGTTTTGATCCAAGGATCAGAAGCCCTATGATGATTTGGGTGTCTAACACCGAATCGAGGGCCAATTGAGGATCTGTTGAACCTAGGGTTCATGGGATTTGGGGAAATCAGGGATACTCGGTTTAAAATTAAAACAAACCAGAATGAACCAAGGCCACGGCCCTGGTTCACTGGTTCCCCCGTCCCGTGTACACAGGGAGGCCCCGGGTTCGACCCCGGGCAGCCCCTCCCTGTTTTCTTTTTTTCGATTTTTCCTTCTTTTCTTTATTTCTTTTTAATTATTACACCTTTTTAAATTCTGAAAATTTCTAAAATTAATTTTATAAAATGCAGATTATTTTATTTAATTAATTTTATGACTAAATTAAATTTTTATAAATTACTTTGGTAATTATAAATACATTTTTGTATCTTTAAAATACAAAATAAATGAGTAAATATAATACTCGAATATGTAAATTATATTTTTAAATAATTAATTATTAAGTTATTTATACCTATATATATATATATTTAAATCACTTATTATGATTATACAATGTTATAATTGTTTAGTATATATATCTATATATATATAATTAAACAATTTAATTGTTTAGTTACTTATATATATATATATATATATTTATACATAGTTCTTTTAATAGCTAAATCATTTATATTGATTATGATTATACAATATTATAAATGTTTAGTATATATAAATATTTTATATACATTCAAACAATTTAATTATTTAGTTACTTATATATAATATATATATATATTTATACATAGTTTTTTTTAAATAGTTAAATCATTTATATTGATTATTTTACACAACATTATAATTGTTTATTATATATATTTATATGTATATTCAAACAATTAAATTGTTTGATTACTTATACTTATAAATATATATATATTTGTATATAGTCCCTTGTAATAGCTAAATCACTCATTATAATTATTATATACAAACCTTAAAAATCGGTTTAACGTACAATTTAATCAAAGTTTTATTTATTATTTCTTTTACGCGCTAACAATTGATTATACCAAGTATAATCCATTCGTTCCATTTAACCGATCACGTATTAACATGTAATAAATACGAATAATTATTAAATCATATTAGATCTACAATTAATCATCAAACAAATTATAACGCGCTACTTTATTTCGTTTAGGTGCGTTGTGACGTTTGTGTTGGAATTCTTATTCGTGGTTATTCTTATTTCATCTACAAAGTCTCCTTTATTAAACATGTGAGTTCTTATGCCCCGCTTTACGATTATTTCACATCTTTCGGGGGTGAAACATGTTGCTTATACAAACTTACACATACACGTTTTGATACTTATTTCACACGTGCAATTCTTACATAGTCGTGGTTGTTTGGATATGTTTAGTATTATATGAAATGTGACATACGTGTGCAATCATTAACTATTGCTAGCCTAGCGAAGTCTTAGATCTTTGGGCCTGACAAGCCTATTTGGTGCTAAAGTCGATGTATTGCCGACTCCTGGGAGCCGTATGCTTGTGCACTAGGGAACCAAATACACTTAGCTAATCATGCTTATTCATATTATTCAGTCGAGGCTTGATTGTAACTATGCATGTTCTATATACTTGCTATCTTGTGACCATTGACTAGAATTGCCACATTTTGTATACTTATTGTATTTAAAACCATGAGAATTCACCAACTAGTTAGTTGACTTTATTTTCAACATGTTTCAGGTAATGTGCAAGCTTAGCAATGATTGAAGGAATGCATAAACCTAGATCATGGACCTAGGTTTAATAAAGACGATTGAATTCTTGTTTTTGTTTGATTTATTTTGAGACATTGATGTATGTGGTGATTGAAAACAATTGATTAATGGCACTTCATACTTAACATAGCGTTATGTGGCTGTGAACAATCTTAACCCTCGCACCTCGACGTTTCCGCCGTCAAGGTTGGGGTGTGACAGAGTAGATAAGTATATCGTCTATGAATACGATCACGAACTTATCCAAGTAAGGTTTGCACACTCGATTCATCAGATCCATGAACACGGATGGTGCATTAGTCAGTCTGAATGACATGACTAAGAACTCATAGTGCCCATAACGAGTCCTGAATGTTGTTTTCGGTATGTCATCTCGAAAACCCTTAGTTGATGATATCCAGAGCGAAGATCAATCTTGGAGAAATATGAAGCTCCTTGCAGTTGATCAAATAAATCATCAATTCTGGGAAGAGGGTATTGATTCTTCACAGTCAATTTGTTCAACTCACGATAATCGATGCACATACGGAACAACCCATCTTTCTTTTTGACAAATAAGACCGGTGCTCCCCATGGTGAATGGCTCGGTGAATAAAACCCTTCTCCAGTAGCGCTTGTAATTGGCTAGATAACTCTTGCATTTCAGATGGTGCTAACCGATACGGTGCTTTTGCTACCGGCGTAGCTCCAGGAACCAACTCTATACGAAAGTCCACCTGTCGTGGAGGAGGCAAACCCGACAAGTCATCAGGGAATACATCCGGATAATCTCGTACTACAGGAATATCTACCAACTTGTTGACGTCTTCCTTCTTTTCCACTACATGGGCCAGAAATGCGTAACACTGCTTTCGTAGACATCGACGCGTCTTCATGCAAGAAATAAGCTTTAGAGTTCTTCCCGGTCGTTCCCCTTGAATCTTAAGTATCTCCTCGTCTGGCATGGGGATTCATACTACTTTCTCCGACAAACAATCTCGGCTCCGTGTTTCGACAACCAGTCCATCCCCACAATCGCATCGAAACTTCCCAGCTCAAAAGGTATTAAGTCTATGTCAAAGGCATGGCTGTCCAATATCATGGAGCACTTTCTAATAATCTCATTGGCTTGTACAACTCTACCGTTGGCCATTTCTACTGAAAAGCTAGTTTCTAGTCTACTAGGGTTCAAGTCAAGCATGTGTGCAAAATCAGAGGATATGAAACTATTGTCTGCTCCAGTATCAAACAATATGGATGCGAAGTGGTGGTTGAGCAAGTACGTACCCGTAACAACATTCGGGTCCTGATGAGCATCGTTAGCTCCAATGACAAATGCACGTCCCCGAGCGACATTCCCTTGATTAGCCGGGCCTTGATTCCTTGCTATGGCCATCACTTGCTGCTGGTTATTCCTTTGTTGACCCGGTGCCCTATTCAGTTGGGGGCACATGTTCCAGTAGTGACCCAGGTTTCCACACTCGTAAAAGACTCTGGCATTCCCGGCGGGGTTACCGCGTTGACGGGTGCAACCAGATTTGGCGCCACTCTGCAATCTCTCGCTTGATGCCCTGGGCGTCTACAGTTCAGACACACCCGACACGGCATTGATGGGGGATGTTGAAGGTTGCACCTGTCGCATTTCGGGTGCGACCCAACATATTCTTTCTTCCCTTGAGTCACAGCCACAAAATTTCGGGTCGTCTTGGCCCTCTTATCAAACTTCCCGGCGCTCGACCGGCTCGTTTCTCCGGCCTCCTTTCTCTTCTCTGCTCCCCCACCCAACACCCCTGTTCTTACCATCTCATCAGTTAGAGTGCCAGCCTTCAGAATTACGCTCTGAATAGTAGGAGGAGTAGCTGCTGTTACCAATGCTCGAATTTGAGGCGCGGGTCCCCAAATATACCTTTCAATCCTCTTTGATTCCGGAGTTACCAGATGTGGAACCAATCTTGCCAACTCGTGGAATCGATCAGTATAAACTGCATGCCCAGCTCCTACCATGGCATGATTCCAGAACTCTTGCTCCAACTTTTGCATCTCATTAAGTAGACAGTATTCCTCGGTGATTAGGGCTTTAAACTCATCCCACGTCATCTGCATTGCGGACTCTCTTCCTCTTGCTTGAACCTGGGTGTTCCACCAAGTTAATACCTTGCCCTGTAGTGAACATGTGGCATACTTGATTCTTTGACTGTCGAGGCACTCACTGATGTCAATCACTGCCTCCATCTTTTCAAGCCACCTAGTTAGGGCTATCACCCCACCTTTCCCATCAAATTCTTAGGGTTTGCAGGCCACAAATTCTTTGTAAGAACATCTCCATCTTGTATTAATAACCCCAGTGTCATTACCAGCTGTTCCACCATTTGTAGTATCTTCCCCTGTTCCTTGGTTATGCTCATGGTGAGTATCATTATACCCGTGGAGATTATGATTCAGAAGAGTGTCGCTCAGTTGAGTCACTATCATAGGAATCAGTGCGGCTAGCTGCTGAGCATCATGGCAGCTATATCGGGGTTTTCAGTTCCCTGATTGTTGCCAGCGGGAGCACCACCTGTTCTTGGTGGTCTACCCCTACCTCTACCTTGTGGGGTCTCACCTTCATGATTTGTACTGCGTGTGACTCTTCGAGGCGACATCTTCTAATCATAAAAGGAGTAAACATGTAAACTTTAGTAAACATGTAAACCTTAGTCACTTAAAGATACATGTATGATTCCACTCATCAAGTTCCAACAATCCATGCTTCAGTCAATCAGGACCATCACGTTGCTCGGTTTAAGCACATTCTTAGTATACCGGTGATGCTTATATATAGGGTTCCCCGCAGCGTTCCCACCACATCCACGATATACCTAGAATGATGCCTAAACCGGTTACTTGACATCCGATTTTCCTTAGCATCATCCTAATGAATAACATAATGTATGTGTAGAGAGTATCATCACTCCTCTACATTTCTTGAAGTCCACTTTCACTCTAAGCATTCAATCAGTTCCTTAGCTACTGAAATGCTAAGTGTAGGAATGTTTCGTGGAGAATAAAATTAATGTCATGATTGGAAATACCATGAAGACTCTAAGTAGGACAGGACTTAAGTAATAGTAGGTGTTGGTAATGTTTTGTTACCCTTAACAAGGTTTTACTAGAATTATGATCCTAGCACCCTAGGGTATAGAATAGAAGACTTGTAATACTCATGATCGTTATCTCATGGTAAGATTAGCCAGAATTCACATGCACTGCAAATTGCAATTACGTGTGCACCTGTAATGGTAATTTGCCTTGCATGGTCACCCTTAGCTTCACCTACCCCGAGTTAACATCATAGTATTGACAACATTCATCAAGCACGATTCATGTAATATCCTCATGCCCATGAGCCATTAGTATTCCAATAGTAGTACGTGATAGCAAATAAACTCTAAGTACATAAGCAAAATTAGTCTAACGATAGTTGTCTATCCTTCATACTTTAAGGATCTCAGGCATACTATCTTAGGGTCGGATTTAGTATTTGGGATTGACGCTATGCGTGATCTATGAAGTTTCCCTTCAGTTGGGTATTCCGACCTAATGATATAATGTAGTGCGCATACGAACGTAAGATTATAGTATAAAGGCATCCCGTGCAGAAAGACTAAGAGTAATGGTGTCTTCCATAGGATGATCAGATAGCAAAACATATATGTATAGAACACGTATGGAGATAAGAAACAAGTATAGAGGAACATACATGTAATATCAAGTGCAAGCCAGTCCTAGCATGCATTCTATATGAAGGTTCCTAAGTTATAGTCTAGGTCAAGTGAATTGCCTAATTCTCTATAACCAATGGCTCTGATACCAATCTGTCACACCCCCGCTGAGAGCGGAAACACGGGGATGCGAGCGAGACGGGATCGTCATAACACATGGTTAACAATAGAGATGCAATATATATATATGTAATTGATGACATAGCGTGTCATGACGACACCCGACACAAATGGAGACTTGTGTCGTGTTTAGTCAATGTTCAGAACAGCATAGCCATAAGCATAAACAGAAACCTGTAATTGATTCACATAACCAAATATTGTATTCTTGTAAAGTAATTCCCATAACTCGGGTACAAGTATCAAAAGGATAATTGTTTGATGTTTGAAATTAGACTACAACGAAGTTCCAAAATGTATGTTTGTCTAGCATGTATAGTCTCAAAAATGCATCCTAGGGTCTCCACTAAGGCATCACACCTAGATATTCAGTTATCATGATCACCAGAAAAGATATGCTCAAAACGGTCAACAATATTGTTGGTGAGCTTTGCAGGTTTTAAGTAGTAAATAAATTAAATGAAACAACATGTAAGTTTATATGAGTGACCGCAATTACATTTATATGTAAGCGGTTTCGCCTGTTATTGATAGTTACAGCCAAACCTAGTCGTCGGTTCCACGTGGGAATTAATGGCCGTAAGGAAAGTACCACACAGCGAAATAAGATCCACACAACATATAAAGATCCACACAGCATTTACAGATCCACACAGCGTACAAAGATCCACACAGCGTATAAAGATCCACGCAGCGTATACGGTGTATGTTATAACCAAACCAATCCTTAGGTCCCATTTCTGAAATTAATGGTTGTATTGAAAGAACCACACAGAAGAACCACACAGAAGAACCACACAGAAGAACCACACAACCAAATAGTATCACCCAACAAGTAGGATCACGTAGTACTGTAGCGCTACCAAGTAACATGCAAAGTGGTAACGTAGTATAGAGTCATGAATCATGATATCATCATTCAGCAGATAAATCATGCATAACAGTAGTAGTAAGCTTCCACTAGAGAAGACGTGTAGATACAAGATAAATGGATGAGCATTCTTTCCCCCATGTTTATAAATGTTTAAAAGGTTGTATAAGAGTAAAAAGGGGCCACGAAACTCACTTGTTAAGTGGTAAGTATGTATGATGTAACTTCCCAAACTTGTATGTATGTATGAACGGTCAATCACCTATTGACGGTTATGTTAAGCATTAATAATGCGTCTGATGCCAACAATATTGTTTAGTTGGGTTGGGTCGTATCGGTTCAGTCGTGGGTAACACTTGCACACAAACACTCGCAATAGATCTTATGTAGATCCAAGTACTAGAAGTGTTGCCATTGTCGATGATATTTGTGTAAAAGTGTTATTGTTGTTAGAGAAATACTTGGTAAGCACCTGTGTTATGAATCGTTTCTTGCTAATTGTAAAATGTTAAGTTGATTGGATTTGATATAACATTGATAAGTTCGATAGTGTTAATCTTAAAGATCGTCGTTAGCAATGGCAACTGTGTCGATGTCACCTTAACATCACACGACAACACACACCGCACACAGGAAGAATTCACACACAATGACTCCAATTGCACGACAGGACTAGACGAACGACTGGACACTCCATTCGCTCGAATCAACTCTCAGTCGTGCGAATCAGCTTCACTCGCACGATTGAACCCCCATTCGTGTGGCTAAGCATTCAGTCGTACCACACAGCACCCAATCGCACGACTCAACTTCCATTCGCACGATTCAACCTTCATTCATACGAATTAGCCTCATTCGTACGACTGAACTTTCATTCGTGCGATTGGACCTTCAGTCGTGCGATACACACAGTCGCACACATTCATCCGCATTGACTCAATCGCATGGCAATACTCATCCGCATGACTCAATCGCACGACACACACAACTGCATGGGCTCAGTCTCACGACTCACTCAATCACTTGGACTCAGTCGCACGACAGACCCAATCGCACGGACTCAGTCGCACGACAGACCCAGTCGCCCAGAAGCAGATCGCGACTGCTAGAGGTGCTGAGCAGCCTTCGGCTGCTCCGTGCATGGGTTTCACATAACAAGGACTTCCAGAAACACTTATCTAACATATCTAAGCTAGATGCACACTCAGAAAGGCAACACACACACCCACACGACCTCTTGTGCTCGGGTTGAACCCGAGCACCCGAAACCCTAGAAATCGCAGAAGTAAAATGAGCAAAAATGGACGACCAAGGTCGTCTACCTGCTAAAAACGTGTAGTCTAGGCTGTAGTCGAGGTTTCACTGGTGAAAACGAGACGGGATGGGGCGGTTTTAGTGCAAGGATGAAGAAGAAAAGTGGAGAAGAAGATAAGAAAGAAGAGGAAGTAGTGAAGGCTAGGGCTGATACAAGGGTATTTATACCCAGCCCTAGTTTGGCAATTGTCACATTTAGTCCCTGCACTTACCCCCCGAGTTCCCAGATTTGCTTCGGTTGAAAACGACGTAAATACGCGCGTTATATTAATTATAGGGAAGTATTTAATGTTGTTCGTATCTTGAAAATGATGTTATTAATGATGTTTATATTATATACATAATATAGTTAATGATGTCGTCAGTGCTATTCGTAAGCGTTTTAAGTGTTATGGATGCAAATAATGATAACACTACTGAATAAGAAAAATCAACCGAGTATGATATCCACACGGATAGTTTGTAAGGGTGAAGAATGCACGTTCTAAGAATAGTTCACAAACTCACGTTAAACGACGGACCATATGGTGACGGTTGTCACAACAACTAACATATCTATCATCAATGGTAGAAGACTAAGCCCGAGTTATATAAATCGATGCCGAATTCCAGGAGGACCAGCTGGGCTACACAAAGAGGTTGTGGAAAGAGCATAATAGCTTATTCTATAAAGTAAAACAAGGAGGTCATTATAGCCAAGTTGGTTGAGATTGAGAAGAAAGAAAGACTAGGTATGCAAGAAGTTGACATATGATGAAGGAACACCATGCATAGGGCTCTTTAAATCGCTCGATACTCCACTCGCTTGACAATCGCGCGAAAATGGATTGGAAAATACTCGTTAGATTTATCGCTCAATGGTAAATGAGTTGTTCAGCTCAGTTTGATTTGTAAACAAGCCAAGCACGATTAAAGGTTCGCTTGTTTCGGTTTGGCTCAAAATGTCATTAATTTAATTTTTATATATATATAGACTAGCGTAACCACCTGTGTGTTACACGGGTTGAAAAAATAATATTTTATGAAAAGAATAAAAAGTTAATTATGCACAAGAATATAAGACAGTAATGTAAAAAGAACATAACAGTTAGTGAAACACACCAAATTTTTTTTAAACACTTTCTCATTTATATCAGAGTTTTGGTCCCAGTTCACAATAAAATTTGTCACTTATGATGACATATCATTTTATTATATATATAAAAACATTACAAGAAACATGAACATTTTACAACTTTTTATTACAATATTTATTATATTAAGTATTAAACGAGAGTAGGGTTCCTTCGTCAGTCCAGCCTCGTCCGTGAAGCTTTAACCATTTATTGGCGCTTTTCCTGAAAACGTTTAAAAATATTTTTATTAGCTTTCGCTAAGTAAGTACACCTTTTATTTTCAAAAACATATTTTTACTCATTGAAATTTAACATTCAAAATCTTTTTTACTTAATCATCTTTACTTCTTTGGAATTCAACATCCGAATTCCTTATGGGTTTATTTTTAACCCCTTGAGGATCATTAACTCATCTCTTTATACATGTGGAGTTCAACACCCGAACTCCTTGGGATTTCAAAACCTGAAATCCTTACATATATTAACTCCCCTTTTATATATATGTGGAGTTCAACACCTGAACCCCTTGGGATTTCAACATCCGAAATCCTTACATATATTAACTTTTTTATTAAACTATCAATACTAATACTTGGACCCGTAAACATATAAATATTTTCTTCGTAATCATGTTTATCAAAATAAATTAACATATATCACATGTATTTAGACATGCTTCATCTCCACATAATACATACAAACTCATAATAAATAACACATATATCATGTAATTAAACGTATAACAAAATTTAGTTACGGGTCAGTGTACTTACCTCCTGTTATTAGTGACCTTAAATGTAGAAAAGAACTTGTTAATTACTGTGATCCAATCGCCACAACCCCTATGTTTCCTTGCTCAAGTCTCGCACACGAGTTTATACATATCTTCCTCCATTTAATTGTTGATAATGTTCATATATGTCTATGTATTGAGGCGGCAATCCTCCAAACCGACTTCACCATATGATACTATATGTATTCTTTATTATTAATACTAAACAAATATTTTTTTTTGAAAAATGTGCGCTGACTTACAAGTTTCAAAGTAAAGTTTGCTAAGTTGCTTTATTACACATATATGTATGTAAACGTGGCATACAATTGGTGTATGTCACCATTACTTTTATTTTCATTTGTTGTTATTATTATTATTATTATTATTATTATTATTATTATTATTAATCGTTTTGTTAAACGTCATTTAATTCAATAATGGTTTGACTCAAGACTAACTCGTTAAACACTTTTTAAAATATATATTTCAGATGTTTTATTATCATCATAAAACGGGATGTTACAACTCTCCTCACTTATTTAGGTTTCGTTCTCGAAACCTATTTATATCTTGAATAATTCAGGGTAATACTTTGTCATTTCATCTTCGGCTTCCCATGTGATGTCAGAACCACGCCGGTGTTTCCACTGTACTTTCACTTGATTTATTTCTTTATTTCGTAGTTGCTTAACCTTACGATCAAGAATCGCCACTGGCTTTTCTATTTAGTTAAGCTTTTCATCCACTTCTATTTCATTTAACGGCACATACGTCATTTCATCAGCTAAGCATTTTCGTAAATATGACACATGAAATGTGTTATGGATTCCGTTTAATTCGTCAGGTAATTCCAAACGATACGCCACCTGCCCCACACGAGCAATAATTTTGAACGGACCAATAAACCGCGGACTTAACTTGCCACATTTACGAAAACGAATCACCCCTTTCCATGGAGAGACCTTCAACATAACATAGTCTCCCACCTGAAATTCAATCGGGCGTCTTCGTTTATCAGCATACGACTTTTGTCGATCTTGAGCCGCTTTTAAATGCGCTCTGATTTGATCAATCTTTTCATTTGTCGCCTCCACCACTTCTTTATTAGCAAGTTCTCTTTGGCCAACTTCTCCTCAACATACAGAAGTGCGGCATTTTCTGCCATATAACATTTCAAACGGGGGCATTCCAATGCTCGAATGATAACTATTATTATAAGAGAACTCTGCTAAAGGCAAATATTTATCCCAACTGCCACCAAAATCGATAATACATGCACGTAGCATATCTTCGAGAGTTTGAATCGTTCTTTCGCTTTGCCTATCGGTTTGTGGGTGATATGCAATACTGATTAATAATTTGGTGCCCATTCCTTCTTGAAATTTCCTCCAGAATCTTACGGTAAAACGTGTGTCTCTGTCAGATACAATAGACAATGGCACACCATGCCTTGACACTACCTCGTTAACATATACTTCTGCCATTCGTTCAGACGAATAGTTTTCACGAATGGGTATAAAGTGAACACGTTTTGTCAGACGGTCGACAATTACCCATATCGTGTCATGTCCTTTTGCAGTTTTTGGAAGTTTCGTTACTAGATCCATCGTAATATGCTCCCACTTCCATAATGGAATTTCTAGTGGTTGCATCTTCCCGTATGGTTTCTGGTGTTCAGCTTTGACTTGTAAGCAAGTCAAGCATTTTTCACATATTTAGCAATATCTCTTTTCATTCCAGGCCACCAGTACTCTTTCTTCAAATCGTTATACATCTTGGTCGCACCTGGATGAATTGAATATTTTGATTTATGTGCCTCATCAAGAATCATTGTTTTGACCTTACAAGTCCAAGGAATCCAAATTCGTCCAAAACGAACTTTAATTCCTTTATCATTCTCCTCAAATAGATGGACTTGACCAATGATCCTTTCATGCTTTAAATTTTCTTCTTTTAGTGCCTCCACTTGTGCAACTCTAATTTGATCAAACAAGTCAGAATTCATAATCAGTTTATATGACTTTACTTTAATTGGAGTGTAATTCTCCTTCCGGCTTAAAGCATCTGCAACAACATTAGCTTTACCGGGATGATAAAATATTTCACAGTCATAATCTTTGACCAGTTCTAACCACCGTCGTTGCCTCATATTCAATTCCTTCTGGTCAAAGAAATATTTCAGACTTTTATGATCAGTGTAGATAGTGCACTTCGTTCCATACAAGTAATGCCTCCAGATCTTTAACGCAAATACAACTGCTGCCAATTCAAGATCATGGGTTGGGTAATTTGCTTCATGTGATTTCAATTGTCGTGAAGCATAAGCTATTACCTTTCCCTTTTGCATAAGCACACAACCCAATCCGACACGTGAGGCATCAGAATAAACTACAAAATCTTCAGTTCCTTCCGGTAGTGCCAGGACAGGAGCTTTAGTTAACTTTTCTTTTAAAAGTTGGAACGCCTTTTCTTGTTCTGGATTCCATTCATATTTGGAATTTTTCCGAGTTAGCTTTGTCAACGGGGAAGCTATCTTTGAGAAATCCTGAATAAAATGCCGATAATAGCCAGCTAAACCCAGAAAGCTTCTGACTTCAGTTGGGGTCTTAGGAGGTGACCATTCCATAATAGTCTCTATTTTGGAGGGATCCACCAAAATACCCTCCACATTAAACACATGACCTAAGAATTGGACTTCTCGAAGCCAGAATGCACATTTAGAAAATTTTGCATATAACTTTTCTTTTCTTAGCACATTGAGAACCTCACAAAGATGCTGAGCATGATCTTCTTCGGTTCGTGAATAGATAAGAATATCATCGATAAAAACGATGACAGAACGATCAAGCATAGGTTTACATACTCGATTTATGAGATCCATGAAAACTGCTGGAGCATTCGTTAGACCAAATGGCATCACAACGAATTCATAGTGCCCATAACGAGTACGAAAAGCTGTCTTAGGTACATCTTCTTCTCGTACCTTAACTTGATGGTAACCTGACCTCAAATCTATCTTTGAGAACCAGCTAGCGCCTTGTAGTTGGTCAAAAAGATCATCAATTCTAGGCAAAGGGTACCTATTCTTGATGGTCAACTTATTCAATTCACGGTAATCGATGCACATTCGTATGCTACCGTCTTTCTTTTTAACGAACAATATAGGCGCGCCCCAAGGTGAAACACTTGGGCGAATAAAGCCTTTATCCAAGAGGTCTTGATGTTGAGACATCAATTCCTTCATCTCATTGGGTGCTAGTCGATATGGCGATTTAGCAACAGGTTTAGCTCCAGGAACTAAATCGATTTTGAATTCGATTTCCCTTGTTGTTGGATTACCTGGAAGCTCATCAGGAAAAACGTCTGGGAATTCTTTAACTACAGGGACTTCATCAAGTTTTCTTTCTTTCGTTTCTTTATCAGCCACGTAGGCTAGAAACGCTTGATGTCCATGTCGTATGTAGCTGTTGGCTTTTGCCATTGAACATACAATTATGTTGCTCTTTCTCTCTCCATAAATCCAGATTTGTTCTCCCATTGGCGACATAAATTGAACAACCTTTCGATCGCAGAGTATCGACGCGTGATGATGGGACAGCCAATCCATCCCAATAATCACATCAAATTCCCTTAATTCTATTGGAATTAATTCGATATCGTATTCTTCTCCTTGAATATTTACTTTACAGTTTCGACATATTTCGGATACGACGAAATTTTTATCACTAGCAATGTCAACCTCTAACACATTTACTAGCTTACTTTTAACAAAAGAACTATGGCAGGCAAACTTTATAGATACAAAGGATCTACTAGCTCCAGAATCAAATAAAACATGTGCAGGAAGGAAGTTGACTAGAAAGGTACCTGTGACGACATCAGGTTCAACCTTTGCTTCTTCTGCGGTAATTTGAAAAGCCCTGCCTCGTGGTTTTGGAGCTTCCAACTATTTCATGTTCTCTAAGGCTCTCGATCCTTCCGCAGTCTTGGAAACCCTTGTTTTCAGCTCTGGACAGTCAGTCCTCATATGACCCGGCTTATAGCAGTTATAACATAAGCTGACAGGGCTGACACACTGTGGTGCTGTATGCCCTGGTTTCCCACATTTATAACAAATTGGGTTCTTATAACGACATTCTCCAAGATGTCTCTTCCCACAAAATTGACAATTACCAGACTCTTTGATTAAGCCAAACCCTTTGACAGGTTTTGAAAATTTTGCTTTCTTCGTTAGTGCTACAGGAATCACAGCCTCAGCCTTTCATTTTCCATCTCTTTCTGCTTGTCTTTTTAGTTCCATTTCTCGTTCACGAGCCCAATTAAGAAGTTCCCCAAGATTTCCACATTTTGATGGATAAATAAATTCTCTAATTTCTGTTTTAAGGATGAGATGAAACCGAGTCATCCACATTTCTTCAGAAGTGAAAAGCGATGGACAAAACTTTGCTTTATCAAAGAAAATTCCAAAGATTTCATCCACCGTCTCGTTGCCTTGACGCATATGAAGAAGTTCTTTAGTGATACGATCAATTGCAACACGATGACTAAAATGTTTCAGGAAGATTGGTTTGAACTCTCCCCAAGACATATTTCTGATTCTTTCTCTTCTTTTCTCCTTCTTCACCATATCCCACCAGTCCTTAGCTCTTTCACAGAACTGGTTCGTTGCAAACATTACTTCATCACACGGGTCGCAATGACACGTATCGAAAATAGTCTTCATGGCTGTTATCCACCTTTGGCTCACCAAAGGGTCAATTTCACCTTTGAATTGCAAAGGTTTACAAGCCATGAAGTCTGTATACATGCAGTGACGTTTTTCAACTTCAGCTATTGACGTTGCTCCCATATTATTCGTAGGTTTTTCTATGGGTACTTCATTCTTTTTCAATTTTTCTTCTAGCATAATTCCAATAGAATTTTGCATTTCTGCTAGAAGAAATGGGATATTGGCTTCAAATGCCTTTCCCACCTCGATAGCAATCTGCCGATGAATTTCCTCAGGTACAGACATTGTATTATTATTAAGACGAGATGAATACACTGATCTTTCTAAAACATCATCTACGTGCTTTTCAGTGTTACGACTTCCTTCACCTTGTATCGCATTTCTCCTCTTTCATCGGCCATGTCTCTCTAAACAATTTATTTATTTAATGTTACTTTTATTCTAATGATTTCTACACTACAAATACTTATTTAAGGCCTTAATGTTTCTAACGTTATTGTTATGACAAACAATATATTTAAGGACACAATTACTATATATGCATTTATATCATACTGTACATATATATTTCATTTTATGCATATATATTTCACATCCCCACACTTACTCTTTGATGTTTTCAATACAATATGATCATTAAAAACTCATAATGATATGATATATTACCCTCATATTGGCCAGGTATGAAAACAATATATTATACTCATTATAATTTTTCAACTATCATATCATATTTCAAACATACAAATTTCAGTATACACATATTTTCTCATATGTTTTCATGAAGCACCAATACAAATTTCCCATTTCCATCCTTTCTTGAATCGTTTCTGGACTGAACCTTCTCGTTTTCATATCAGTAGCACTTATGGTTTGAGTCTAAGTATTATTATCATTTTTTTATATATACTTAAATCTCTCGAACCGTGCTCTGATATCAACTTGAAACACACCAAATTTTTTTTAAACACTTTCTCAATTTATATCAGAGTTTTGGTCCCAGTTCACAACAAAATTTGTCACTTATGGTGACATATCATTTTATTATATATATAAAAACATTACAAGAAACATGAACGTTTTACAACTTTTTATTACAATATTTATTATATTAAGTATTAAACGAGAGTAGGGTTCCTTCGTCAGTCCAGCCTCGTCCGTGAAGCTTTAACCATTTATTGGCGCTTTTCCTGAAAACGTTTAAAAATTTTTATTAGCTTTCGCTAAGTAAGTACACCTCTTTATTTTCAAAACATATTTTTACTCATTGAAATTTAACATTCAAAATCTTTATTTACTTAATCATCTTTACTTCTTTGGAATTCAACATCCGAATTCCTTATGGGTTTATTTTTAACCCCTTGAGGATCATTAACTCATCTCTTTATACATGTGGAGTTCAACACCCGAACTCCTTGGGATTTCAAAACCTGAAATCCTTACATATATTAACTCCCCTTTTTATATATATGTGGAGTTCAACACCTGAACCCCTTGGGATTTCAACACCAGAAATCCTTACATATATTAACTTTTTTTATTAAACTATCAATACTAATACTTGGACCCGTAAACATATAAATATTTTCTTCGTAATCATGTTTATCAAAATAAATAAACATATATCACATGTATTTAGACATGTTTCATCTCCACATAATACATACAAACTCATAATAAATAACACATATATCATGTAATTAAACGTATAACAAAATTTAGTTACGGGTCAGTGTACTTACCTCCTGTTATTAGTGACCTTAAATGTAGAAAAGAACTTGTTAATTACTGTGATCCAATCGCCACAACCCCTATGTTTCCTTGCTCAAGTCTCGCACACGAGTTTATACATATCTTCCTCCATTTAATTGTTGATAATGTTCATATATGTCTATGTATTGAGGCGGCAATCCTCCAAACCGACTTCACCATATGATACTATATGTATTCTTTATTATTAATACTAAACAAATATATTTTTTTTGAAAAATGTGCGCCGACTTACAAGTCTTCAAAGTAAAGTTTGCTAAGTTGCTTTTATTACACATATATGTATGTAAACGTGGCATACAATTGGTGTATGTCACCATTACTTTATTTTCATTTGTTATTATTATTATTATTATTATTATTATTATTATATTATTATTATTATTATTAATCGTTTTGTTAAACGTCATTTAATTCAATAATGGTTTGACTCAAGACTAACTCGTTAAACACTTTTTAAAATATATATTTTAGATGTTTTATTATCATTCATAAAATGGGATGTTACAGTTAGGAAAATATATGTACACAATAAACTTACGTGAAAACTTAATACATTGAAAAAAAGTAGTAAATTTTAATAAATCTCTAAAAACCTCCATGTATACAACATTTGAGGTTTTACTTGAAGTTTCACAATTCTCATCCAATATAACCAGCTTTAATCCATCTCGTTTCGTAACTCGTGACAATGCGAAATAAAGTTATCCGTGTGTAAAACTGGTTGTTTTAAAAACAAACCAAGTCTCAATAAAGATTGGCCTTGACTCTTATTATTGTCATGGCAAAACACACACCTAGGGGGAATTATTTTTTTGAAACTTAACGGTAGCCTCTTGTCTGTTGGTATCAAAGAAAGTTTAGGGATAAAAGTACGTTCTCCAATGTTACTGCCAGATATAACTTCTGCTTCTATAACATGATTTCCTAATGATACAATTTGTAGTTATATTTCATTACATAATCCACTTTTAGGGTCAATGTTTCTGAGAAACTTACCAGGCCATCGACTTTTAACAGTAACATGTGATTGAGCAAACCGCCAAGTTGTATTCCATTGAGTATATCTAGAGATTATAAACTTTCATCTAACATAGAATTTAGCATTTATATTTGACATATAGTATCGGAATTGAGATATTCTCTCTCTTCACCCAGAAAAATTGAAAGCAAATGTTCATTTATCTCATACACCACCTCGTTCTTTGGAGTTAAAATTGCCCTTTCATAAAGTAATTTAGTTCTTATAATTTTCCAAAACAGAAGGATATGCAAATCAATCAACTCTAAAACCGGATCTACTGATTGTTTATGAGAAGATCGAAAGGTATGTTAATAACTGCTTCACCATCATTTTTACCAGCAAAGATACCTTCACCAATGTTCAAAAGCCATTATGCAAACACTTTTGGTTTTTTCTATATCAGATGAACCATTACTGGAAGTCAACCTTAGGTTTTTTTGTCAATCTGAGTACCTTGCATTTTTTTCAAACGTAAGAACTCAAAGAAGCATCAACAATTTGTTGGCTACTATTACTTGGGACAACCGGTAGAATTTGCCTAAAATCAACTCCAAAAACAATTACCTTCCCACCAAATGGTAAAGTGGATGTCGATCCAGATACAGAAGAAAATATGTCTTTTAATGATCTATCAAGAGCTTCAAAAGCGTGTTTATGTACCATTGGTGCTTCATCCCAATAATTTGTGTTGTTTGTTTAAGTAGACGTGCAAGATCGCTGTCTCGTTTAATGTGAAAAAAAATAATCCTCAACTATGTTTAAAGGAATATAAAATCTAGAATGCGTGGTCCTACCACCTGATAGCAAAAGATATGCGATTCCGCTTGAAGCACTATTTAGTAAAATCTTTCCTTTTGATCTTATAGATGCTGATAAAGTTTTTCATAAACATGTTTTCCAGTTCCACTGTAACCATAACAAAAATTACTCCACCTTTATCCTTAAAACTGTTGTTATTGTTTTGTCATAAATATGTCTTTGTTCATAGTCAATGAAGTGTAAAGGTTATGAAATTCATCTTGAAATACGTCTTTGTTATATGCTAGTTCTTCATTAAGTAACAAACTGTTGAAGAAGATATAAGATTATCATCCGGAAAAGGCATGGTCGAGAAACTTTGTAGACTTGATTATTATGAAGCAAAAACTTTTGAATCTCATACAATGAAAGTTTTTAATATGTTCTTCTTGTTGGATCTAGTATGCCCAAGACACATACAAGATTGATGTGGTTAGTACGTTATGATCCAAGTCGGGTCATACCTAATAACAAGCTAAACAAACACCATATATGTTTATTTGTTGATGAGATCATACAAATAAATATTGACACCTATTTAGAAAATTGGTTTTCTAGAACTTTGCTTTGTAAAAGAACAATATTATATGGATAATTTGTTCATGAGAATTTTATTTGTTTATTATTTAAGTTGGTTAAATAATACAAATAAAAGTGTATTAATGCTATAAAGTTAAAATAAGTTTTAATTTTATAAACTAACACTTAAAAGAGTGCAATTTTATAAAATTACAAAATGGGTGGGAAACCCATTTTAAAACATGGATTCGGCCGCCCAAGGGCCTAGGGGAATCCATTTGCATGTCTTGGACATTTCAATTCATTCATTCTTGCACTCTTTCAAGAACACACTTTCTCTCTCACACAAGACAAAGAATTCTCTCAAGAACTAGAGCTGAAAATTCGGATTTGAGAGCTGAAAATTCGGATTTGAAGGCTTCAAAGCTGAAATATTTCGAATCTTTCAAGGATCATTGGTAGAGTTGAGGTGTGGTGCATCCTAACTTGCAAGGTGTTTGTTCAAAATTTTGGGCATCACAACTTGAGGTTCTCTCTCTCTTGGGGGCTGAATATTCAACAACATCTTCATCTTCATCCTTTACATCTACAAGTTCTTGTGCAAGAAAGGTTGTTTTCTTTGAAACACCCTATGGTTGCATTTTCATTTTGATTGCATGTTATTTCATATATATAAATGATCCTTGTTCTTGGGTTTTAGTTTTGGTTTAAAAATGATCAAAATTTCAGATTATTAATCATATGTTTAACCTTATATCCGCTGCGTTTTATAGTTTAAATGGTAAACTAACTTTGATAAACATGGCTAAAACCCAACAATGGCATCTAGAGCCGGTTATATGGAATGCATGCTTCATTTGTCCTTGAAAATTTGTTTCATGGGACTTTAAAACCCTTTTAGGGGCTGCTATGTTCATGTATTATGAATCCCTAAACTTTCAAAGTTATACCACACATGCTTGTGATTAAACTTTGAAAGGGGTGGGGAAAAGGGAAAGGGGTGGCAAGGGTGCCACCCAAAACATAGGAGAAGAAGCAAAAGGTTGCTTCCAATGACCCATGCTTTAAGTGTGGGGAGATTGGACATTGGGCAAGAAATTGTCCTGTCCATCTCCAAGAGTTGAAAGCAAAGAGGGATGCCGGGCAGACCACAGGTACAATATACATGATCCATATTGATTTAAACTTAATATCCTCTAACACATGGGTATTAGATACCGGATATGGAACTCATATTTGCAATTTTAAAGGGTTCAAAAGAAGTAGCAACTTCAACAAAGGGGATGTTAGCCTCTACATGGGCAATGGGGCTAAAGTTCAAGTTGAAGCCCGTGGTGACTACATCTTGAAACTTCCAAATGGTTTGGAAGTAATTTTGTACAATGTTTGTATGCTTCTAGTTTGACTAGGAACATTATTTCTGTAGCCCTATTAAAACATTTTGGATATGTATTATCATTTATTGGAAATGAAATTCATGTTACTTTGAATGACATGTTTTACTTTAAAGCTATTCCCATCAATGGTATCTATGAATTGGTTCGTGAAAATACATTGAATGATAGCTTATTGTACCAAACTAGTACCAAGAAAATCAAATCGGATTTGAGTGACACTTACCTTTGGCATTGCCGTCTTGGTCATATAAACAAGAAAAGAATACAAACACTACAAAAAATGGTCTTTTAAAACAAGTGAATGTGATTCATTTGATGTATGTGAGTCTTGTTTACAAGGTAAAATGACCAGGACACCTTTTAGTGGCAAAGCCGAAAGGGCAAAGGATTTATTAGGTATCATACATTCGGATGTATATGGTCCTTGTAAGCCAATAACTAGGTACCATGAAAGATACTTCATTACCTTTACCGACGACTATAGTCGATATGGTTGTGTACTTACTGAGACACAAAGATGAAGCTTTTGAAATGTTCAAAATCTTCCAAAATGAAGTAGAAAATCAACTCAATAAGAAAATAAAAATTCTCCGCATCGATAGAGGAGGTGAATACCTAAGTGATGCTTTTAGAGATCATCTTAGAAGTTGTGGTATTGTCTCACAACTATCTCCACCTGGAACACCACAACATAATGGTGTGTCCGAGCGGAGAAATCGAACTCTATTGGATATGATTCGATCTATGATGACTAGAAGCTCACTGCCTCTATCATTTTGGGGTTTTGCTTTGCTTTCAGTGGCCCGTATTTTGAATATGGACCTAACCAAGAAAGTGGAAACGACACCTTTTAAAATATGACATGGAAGGGTTCCATCGCTTTCATATTTAAAAGTATGGGGTTGTGAGGCTTATGTTAAGGCTCCCACCCCAAACAAGCTATAAAGCCGTTCCACTAAGTGTATCTTAATTGGATATCCTAGAGATTCTATAAAATACTATTTCTATAATCCATTGGAACAAAAGGAGTTTGTTGCCAGGAAAGCTGAGTTCTTAGAAGCTAAGTTCCTTACGGAAGGAACTAGCAGTAGAACTATGGATCTTGAGGAGCATCAAGAACCACAAACCGATACACGTTTGGTTGACACTAGCACTCATCATGAGGATGTTGAGAATGATCAAGTGGTTGATTAATATACATAAAACGTTCGCAGATCTGGTAGAATTAGTAATCCACCTGAAAGGTATGGATTTTTCTTAGATGGATGCTATGTGGTAGATTCCGATGAACCAACCACCTATCATGATGCAATGTCCAATTTGGATTGTGATAAATGGCTTGAAGCCATGAATGTTGAGATGCAATCCATGTATGACAATCAAGTATGGGACTTGGTTGTACCACCTCTTAACTCCAAAGTAGTTGGGAAGAAAACCGATATGCAAGGAAACTTGGATACTTATAAAGCTAGACTTGTAGCAAAGGGTTTCACTCAAACTCAAGGGGTTGACTATGATGAAACTTTCTCACCAGTTGCAATGCTAAAGTCTATTAGGATATTGTTTGCCATAGCTGCTCATTATGATTATAAGATTTGGCAAATGGATGTCAAAACGCTTTCCTAAATGGATATCTTGAGGAAGATGTCTATATGGTTCAGCTTAAAGGTTTTGTTGATCCAAAACATCCTAACAAAGTATGCAAGTTAAAGAAATCAATCTATGGATTGAAACAAGCATCGAGAAGTTGGAATCACCATTTTGATGAAGAAGTAATTAAATTTGGATTCATCAAGAACGCTGATGAAGCTTGTGTATATAAGAAAGCTAGTGGGAGCATCATCACTTTCCTAGTATTGTATGTTGATGACATACTGCTATTTAAATGACATTCCAACCTTGGAAGGTGTAAAAACCTGGCTTGGAAGTTGTTTTTTCCATCAAGGATCTTGGTGAAGCCGCCTATATTCTGGGAATAAAGATCTATAGGGATAGATCAAGGCGGTTGATTGGTTTAAATCAAAGTGCATACATTGATAAGATCTTGAAAAAGATTCAAGATGGAGAACTCTAAGAAAGGTACGGTACCTATTCAAAGAGGAACGATATTGAGTACGACTCAATGTCCAAGCTCAAAGGATGAGCAAGATAAAATGAAGGCAATCCCATACGCATCTACTATTGGATCCATCATGTATGCGATGATATGCACTTAGCCAGACGTTTCATGCGCCTTAAGCATGACAAGCCGATACCAGCAAAATCCTGGAAGCAGTCATTGGATGGCTGTTAAGAACATACTTAAGTACCTAAGGAGGACTAAAGATATGTTCCTAATCTATGGTTCTGGTGATGAGGAACTCATTGTAAAAGGTTACACGGATGCAAGTTTCCAAACCGATCGTGATGATTCCCGATCATAATCGGGATACATTTTCATTCTGAATGGAGGAGCGGTCTCTTGGAAGAGCTCTAAACAGGATGTGGTGGCTTTATCAACTACAGAATCTGAATACGTCGCCGCCTCATTGGCAGCTCAAGAAGCTGCATGGTTAAAGAAATTCATTGCCGATCTAGGGGTTGTCCCTTCCATTCAGGACCCCCTAGAGATATTTTGTGATAACGAAGGTGTGATTGCTCAAATCAAGGAACCTCGTGCTCATCAAAAGACTAGGCACATTGAGCGGAGATTCAACTACATACGAGATGAAGTTGAGAAAGGAAAGATATGTATTCGCAAAGTTCACACAGATCAAAATATTATGGATCCTCTTACGAAGCTCCTAGAAAAGGCAAAGCATGAAGGTCATACCTGTGCCATGGGACTTAGATATTCTAGTGATTGGATTTGATCTGTAATTTCGTATTTGGATATTTGGAACTCCCTTATTACTTGAATAAATTATTTGGTTATAATATTTTAATAAATGTTCCAATTTAGCATGTTTTATCCATGGGTAAATTGTTTACTCTAAATGTCCGTAGTCGTTCATACTTGTGGGAACAAGTATGAGGGTAAGATTATTATGAATTTGGATTGGTAGATATTCATATGGATGAATATAGAGTAAAAGGTTGCTGTCAAAGTTTATAGATATTTATGGGATGCAAATATTGGACTGACCTGCATCTTAAATATTACTACATGGAATCTTCCTGATTGATCATAAGTAATTTTGAGTAAAGGCGAACATCATTTGGTATCCTCTGACCTGAGATACATATTGGGTCTTGATATTTACCAAATATTATACTTTAGCTCAGTTCTTCACTGTTCTGAAATATGGCAGTACATAAGTCTGAGTTCAGGTATGATATAAGGTAATTGTGAGAGACGTATGTAGTCAAGATGGGATTTGTCCCTCTTATTCGTTGAGAGTAAGATGTCTAAGGCCTGATAAAGTTAAATCAATGGAGAATGATCACTCTATGTCTCTGGGATCTAACATGACATCTGTGACAAAAGGATAGATGATTGATTCACCTAAAACATTTAAGTATGGTACTTGAAGAGTATGATGTTATTGAATGGCACTTAGTCATACGTATTAAGGGTAGTAAACCGTTGTTAGGCGGTATTTACTGCTTGCATCAATCTTCTATGAATCTTGTGCAAGTGGGAGATTGTTAGATCTTGTATGCCCAAGACACATACAAGATTGATGTGGTTAGCACGTTATGATCCAAGTCGGGTCATACCCAATAACAAGCTAAACAAACACCAATATATGTTTATTTGTTGATGAGATCATACAAATAAATATTGACCCCTATTTAGAAAATTGGTTTTCTAGAACTTTGCTTTGTAAAAGAACAATATTATATGGATAATTTGTTCATGAGAATTTTATTTGTTTTATTATTTAAGTTGGTTAAATAATAACAAATAAAAGTGTATTAATGTTATAAAGTTAAAATAAGTTTTAATTTTATAAACTAACAACTTAAAAGAGTGCAATTTTATAAAATTACAAAATGGGTGGGAAACCCATTTTAAAACATGGATTCGGCCGCCCAAGGGGCCTAGGGGAATCCATTTGCATGTCTTGGACATTTCAATTCATTCATTCTTGCACTCTTTCAAAGAACACACTTTCTCTCTCACACACAAGACAAAGAATTTTCTCAAGAACTAGAGCTGAAAATTCGGATTTGAGAGCTGAAAATTCGGATTTGAAGGCTTCAAAAGCTGAAATATTTCAAATCTTTCAAGGATCGTTGGTAGAGAGTTGAGGTGTGGTGCATCCTAACTTGCAAGGTGTTTGTTCAAACTTGTGGGTATCATAACTTGAGGTTCTCTCTCTCTTGGGGGCTGAATATTCAACAACATCTTCATCTTCATTGTTTACATCTACAAGTTTTTGTGCAAGAAAGGTTATTTTCTTTGAAACACCCTATGGTTGCATTTTCGTTTTTATCGCATGTTATTTCATATATATAAATGATCCTTGTTATTGGGTTTTAGTTTTGGTTTAAAATGATCAAAATTTCTGATTATTAATCATATGTTTAACCTTATATCCGCTGTGTTTTATAGTTTAAATGGTAAACTAGCTTTGATAAACATGGCTAAAACCCAACACTTCTACAAGAATGGAACATGTAAATATACATATAAAACATAAATTTGTATAAGATAATAATTAGTAACTTTATGTAAGTCATCTTATTTAAAATACATTTAATTTATGTTGGAGCATATATTGTCATATATAGTGTGTCCGTCGCTTAACGAATAGTCTAGGCTTAATGTATTACACCTGATATGTTGTAAACACATGAAACTGGGTCATTCGTAGAAGCATATGCGAATGAGACTCAGTCGTACGACTGAGCCATGCTAATGGACCAGTCGTGCGACTGAGAGATGCGATTGGGGCATTCGTAAGACTGAACCATCAGAATGGTCCAGTCGTAAGATTGAACCATACGCATGGTCCAGTCGTACGATTGAACCATACGCATGGTCCAATCGCACGAATGGGCCCAGTCGCATCTGATATGGGTTGAAGCCTATATTACCAGTTTCATTGTGTAGAAACCTAAGGGTTTTGATAGTGTGCCCGGCGCCCAGTTGCTGCCGGTTGAGAGGGGAGATCATGCTCGATCTCCCCTTGCCAAAAGTCAAGATTTTTCTGTTTAACGAGCTTGTAATCATTCGGTTTAATCAATGAAATCATTCGATTATTATTCGTACTATTGTTTGCCTTTTGGTTTATCACATTCCGTCAAGAACACGCTCGGATGTCAACCAATCAAGCGACTTCACAATTTATTATACCTAGATGCATTAATGTAATACGTTGGTTGTAGAGTATTCAATTAGAAAGTAATTCCATGTTCTTTGTCAAACAAAATCAGGCCTAGAAAGGCTATCGAACAATAACTTGTCCCTGAAATGCTAGCTTTCACGATTACTTAAATGTGCTCATTATCATATCATGAAAAAGTCCCCTTGAATAACATGCATCTCTAAACGTAGGACACACAGAACCATTAAAATTTCTAATATCCTTAAAGAAGTTGTCATTTTAACCTTGTTCAACAAAATTCTCAAATAATAGGCTTCACCAAGAGATAAAGATACCAAATGTATTATACCAATAAAAAACCCGACCTTCCTGGATACCCAAGTACGTTTGTTGGCTTTCTGTATAAACTTTATAGGAAATTCGACATAATTGAGTTTACATGCATGTGGGTAATTTTTATTGTGTTTCATCCACTCAGTAAACATCAAAGTAAACATAGATTGTTTTTCTAGAACATTTTATATATGATCATCTGTATCGTATATAACTTATTGTTGTTAGATAGATGAAAGGGAAGCTTAATAACTAAAGAAGTCCTATAATGAACAACATATCCATAAATACGCCAAGATGCTTCACAAGCTGATATGTACCTCAGCTGTAATACTATTTAATTTTGTCAATTGATTCAATTGTTCCGTTTGTTCATTAGATGGAACAAAACAAACAGTCACTCTGTCATTACTAGGGGTGTAAATGAGTCAAGCCGGCTCGAGAGCTACTCGAGATCGGCTCCGTAAAAAGCTGGAACGAGCCGAGCCTAAACGAGCTTGAGCGCAATCTCGAGCCTGATTCCAAGATAAGAACATTCCTAAAAGCATGAAGATCTTAGTTGACAATGAGGAAGCTTCTAAGTTTGTAGCAAGCAAGTAAAAATTTAAAAAAAGATAATTAGAGTGATCTAATAGACGTAGGTATGTAAAATTCTAATAATAAGTAGATCTTTAATAATAAATGCAAACCTGATTCTAAAAACGATAATTTCATCAATGTTAGAGTCGATAAACAACTTTGACACGCTGAATGAATTGTTCACATATTAGTTCTTGAATTGTGATGTTAATTTTTTGCTCTGTTTTTGATTCTTAGTTATGTACTTTTAAGTTCTCCAACCTCACCCATGAAACAAATGACATCTCCATCAGATTGTATACAAAATTAGTGTACTTTAGTATGAAAAACTTATACAACAAATGTTATTTATTAATAAAACATAGGATAGAATGTAAACATCTTTACCGAGTGGTTGTTCATCCAACATGGTCTTTTTAACTATCGACCCAAATGACGTAAAATAAAACCCGTACTCTGATCCAGGAAAGTCATGACAGTTTTTCACTTCAGTATCATGGTGGATGCCACTCTTATTTGCGTATTAAGTAACAACCTGATTTAATATTACAAACTTGAGAAAGAAGTAAACATAAATGTTAATTGTTAACATAGTCTGATATGAATATATAACATGTAATTTATTAGATCAATAAATAATATAAGGTTTTGAGAGCAAGATTATAAATATTCTTAAATCATAAGAAAATATAACTCACCTGGTTCTGTGAGTATTTTTCAAACTTTAGAAAACCACCTCTTCAAAACATTTCCTTGCATTATTCTACCCTTAAACGAAAGAAAAACAAATATTATATACATACATACATGCATACATACATACATACATACATGCATGCATACATGCATACATACATGCATACATGCATACATGCATGCACACATGCATGCACACATGCCTACGCACGTACCTACGCACGTACCTACGCACGTACCTACGCACGTACCTACGCACGTACCTACGCACGTACCTACGCACGTACCTACGCACGTACCTACGCACGTACCTACGCACGTACCTACGCACGTACCTACGCACGTACCTACGCACGTACCTACGCACGTACCTACGCACGTACCTACGCACGTACCTACGCACGTACCTACGCACGTACGCACGTACCTACGCACGTACCTACGCACGTACCTACGCACGTACCTACGCACGTACCTACGCACGTACCTACGCACGTACCTACGCACGTACCTACGTACGTACATACATATATATATATATATATATATTACAAGTAAATGTATATTTTGATATAATTTCTTCGAACAAAATATAAAAAGTCTAAGTTGATCTAACCTCCTTATCCATAACTATGAACTCAATAGAGTACCAATCTGATGGATTCGCATACTTTGGCCTTTTCCAAAGACGAATTATTCGAACCATGATGGTATAATCACGCCATGCTATATCAATATCCTTTAAGAAAGTAACCCCGAATGTAGAAAATGGCTTGCATAGGGCTAGGATGAATTCAAATTAGGGTTCATCAAGAACCAAAAACTTACCTTTAAATCCGAATTAGGGATGATTAGCACTTGCAAACAACTTGTAACACTTGAATCCTAATCAAAATCGATGCTTGGTGCTTTTTCTTGATCAAATTTGAAGGGTGAGGGTGGGGAGAAAGGGTTTCTGCCAAAAATGGGGTTAGGGGGCTAGGGTTGGGTTTTACTAAACTTTACTTAATTAATAATTACCACTTACGCCCTCCTTAATCACTTTTATAAACATTAGTCTTTTTAACACGTTAACTACACAACACAAACATTTTAATAAACAATAATAATCATAAACATTTCCAACTAAAGACAAAACTCATGAAATATATATTACACGTAGTCACGTTATCAAGTAAAATTCACAAATAATATTCAAATCCATAAATCACATAACCACAAATTAATAATCAAAATTATTAATTAGATTATTATCTGTTTATCATCGATAATTATTATTAAGTCACCAACATTTAACGACAACTAGTGTGTGCTCACGACACGTGTATGCAAGACCTAACGGAACTAACAGAGTTTGGTAACGGAAAATTACCGGATGTCACACTTTTTGAGCTTGACCGGTTTTCTTTAAATTAATTTTAAGAAGATTGATTGATTTAACATCTTTCATGAGATCCAAATTGTTACTTCTATACAAGTTAACCTTAGCTATGCATTCAAGAGTACAACAAGGTTCAGAAGTTAAATGAGGTAAGAGGTTTGAACTTCTATCCATCAGTGCATTGTTAATGGGAGTGACATCTTCCACTTGGAAGCTTAAGTCAATCACCTCTTCTCTTAAGGCCATCGTTGTTGTATTCCTTTGGTTAAAGGGTGAGGGAGTACTTTGATGTGTTGAGTGTTGTCTATGGTTTGATGAGCTTGGAGGAGATGGTTGGACTTTGATGTTTTGCATTCCTTGGCAAAGTGTTCCAGCTGGTTGTAGTTGAATCACTTTACCTTTCTTTTGTTAAACCCAAATCCTGTTCTTCTCTGGTTCAGGAATTTTCTTCCGTCCTCTGTTGAAACTGATTGGCCCTAAAGGATATCATTGTTATTTGGTAGTTGATATCCATTTCTTCAAGGTCATCTGGATGAATGCACTCTTGATATTCTTTAAAGAGCTGAAAGAAGTTGGCTTGGTCATTGATAAAGGCGGAGTTTGTAGGATATGATTGTGAAAAGGATGTTAAGGGTGGCTGATTCCATCTGATGGTGTTGATTGAGATTCAGCAGTTGAAGATTCAAGGTATGTGATCATAAGTGCTTGATAAGTCACCATGGGAGTTTGATAGACTTAGGAGTGGGAGTGATAATGAACTAGCTCATGAATAGAGGCATGAGAGATGATGACTTTAAGGGGTTTGAAGATCTGTCTAGTGAATATTCATCTACATCCATCTTTATTTGATAAGCGCTGAGAATGCCATATAATTCCTCAAGAGTCATTGTCTTCAGATTCTTAGTTCTTATTATGGACATAATATAAACTGTATAAGTCTTTAGTAAGGATCTTAAGAACTTTCTAAGAACATCATTATCTCTATCTTCACTCCAGCTTCATTAAGAGAGTCTAGAAGTTCTATATATCTAAGATATGTAGCAGTCATGGTTTCACCCCTTATGAAACCAAAGTTTTTGAACTTCTGTTTAAAGACATCTATTTTGTTTTCTTTCATATCTTCTGACCTTCAAATATGGCCTTCAAAGCTTCCCATAACATTTGAGCAGTTGTGAATTTCTTGAAGCCATGCATGATGCTATTAGGTATGCTCATTCTAATAAGCCATAGAGACTTTGAATCCACATCCATCTTCTTCAGATCTTCATCTGAGTACTTGGTAGGATCTTGGGAATTATTACTCCACCTTGACCAGCAGCTTGGACCAATGGGACACATGGTTCGTTCAGAATAGAGAGCCATAATCTTATATCTTGGTTCTTTATGAAATCTTCCATTTGGATTTTCAAAGTATCATAATCATGTGGAGTAAACATGGGAGGTTTGGTCCGAGTCCATTCTCCAAATCATGTTTACTCAAAATGGCTACATTAGTCATCTTAAGAGGGTAAAGAAATATGAGGAAATGGTGGTGTTTGATAGTGTGATCAAAAGAAGAAACAAGTGATTTGTTGAAAAATGAATTCAAGCAAATCAACAGCCTAAGCTTTGATACCACTTATTAGATTAGGGTAGGTTAAGACAAGCAAGAACTTCTTCAATGATCAGTAACTAACGAATACAGAATCTAAGTTAGTTACTTACTATCACAATACAAATAGTTTGAGTAAAGATAAACATAATAACTTCTTTTAAAGTATTCACTTGATTAATAGTTTTTGTACAAAGATTACAATTCAGTAGATACAATAAAATGGATTAGAAAGCTTGCCTCAACTGTATAAGTGTGATGATTTTAAACCTAAACAATGAGAATAAACTATTCTATATTCAGATGCTACAGTTGAAAACGTAATCTGTGTATCGAAGTTGGTAGCTACAATACTATGTTGTCTCCTAAAGGTGAAACACAACAGTCGTCAGCACAGACATGCTTGTTCTCAGCAGCAGTCGATCGTGAGATAATGGAGTTATCTGATGATCGACAATTTTACTATATATGCTGATATGCAATCTTTCAGCACATGTAGTTCGGCAGTTTCCTGGCATATGCTGATCAACAGTCATTCAGCATATGTCATTCAACACTTGATTAAGCACTTGGCCTGATTTGAAAATTGAAGGCCAATGCTGAAATCCAGAGTTTTCGGTAGATTTATCCTTTTTGATTCAGTGGTTTGTTGTTGATCTTACATGGTTTTGCCATATGTCCACTTTGTGGCTTCCTTTTCTTTTTATATTTTTTCGGTTTGTGTCTTTGTCATTTTCCCCTTTATTTTTGTTAATAAATCATCAAAACCCTATCATGGGAAGGAAATCAACAATGACAAAAGACTAAGGCGATTCCCAGGTATGATTATTAAGGTTATATAAAGTAGTCTAGAAGGAAGATGTGATAAAAGAATATTGGTTGGATACTATGAATAAAGTTCATTTTGTTATTAACTAGTAAGACCATACCCACGTGATGTCGTGAATAAAATCAAAATAAGAAACTTTATTTACATCAAAATATATTACAAACTAAAAAAATTTATTTACAACAATATTAACTTTAATAACAAGATAAAACACTAACATATCCAAAAAGAAGTAAAAAAAAACATAAAACTAAAAGTTAGTTAAAATATATATATTGTTTAATTAAAGTAAAAAAATAAAAAAGGTAAAATAGATATGATTATGTTTAGGGTAGAGTTATAGTAAGAATGACGTTTAATCTAGAATGCTAAAAAATTATGGGCTTGACATGTATCATTTTAAGCTCTGATTGTGAATACTGAAATGATAAAATTATTATAAACCAGGGATGAAAATAACAATTTGCTAAAGAAAATGACGACTTTACCCCTGATGGTAATGAACGTCGTCTAGGGATTTAAACAGAATGATTGTTTTGGTAACTTTTTGAAACATGAGTACTGAAAAAAATAAAACATGAGAGTACTGAAATGATAAGACGACCTAAAACCAGGGGGAAAAAATTTAACTTTAGTATCTATAATAATAAAACAAAATAACTATTAGCCGCATAACTCTTTTCAATTCAATCTAAAAGTTTTATCATTTGTTTCAATTTCAGTTCAAAAGTTTTAATTTTTGAATTAAGTAAAAACAATTTATGAAAATTTTAAATTGAATTGATATAACTTATGAAGAGTAAATTTTTGTGTCTAGTCTTTTAGTGAAAAATAATTTTTTTGATTGATCCTTGCGAGCAAAATCAAATTTATATAAGAGTAAATTACTATTTGCATCCCTGACATTTGTTCATTTTAATCACTTGTATCCCTGCAGTTTAAAAATTGCCATCCGCCCCCTAACGTTTCATTTTTATTTCCATTTGAGTCCAACACACTAACGTCGTTAGATTTTCCGTTAATTTTTATAAAATGACAAAAATACCCTTGTAATTTTAGGGATGCAAACAGTAATTTAATAGTAATTTACTCTTAAATAAAATACCCCTATGCCACCCATCCCCACCCCACCCCACCTTCTATCTTCTTTCTCTATCTCTTCTTTCTTCACTAACATTCAGCAACAGTCAAGTACCTTTTCAATCACAAATAGATTTAAGTTTTAACAATCTGCCTCCTGGCCAAAAACCTAGCAATCGACGGCGTAACAGGAACAGTAATCAGAACCCTAACCGGAAACAACACCTTTTCAATCACAAACAGATTAAGTTTTAACAATCTGCCGCTCGACGCCGTGCGATTCCTCTGCTTCATCTCTGATTTGGCTTCTGATTGTTCTTCTTTGGGCCCGCCCGTACCGACTTTTTCGAGGATCGAATCGAGCTGCTTGAATCGAACCTTTTGTAAAACTGATTCAACGTCGACGTTGTCGTTGATGGCGATATATGTACAGACCGGTGATGCTTGCGGCGGAAACAGAGAGGTGTACGCCCAAAGCGTATTTCTTTAGGAGCTCACTGAATCGACCTCCGGCCATTTTTCAGTCAACAAACACCTAAAAAAATGGAAGCTTGGAGGACGAATCAAGAAGAACAAGAACATCACGGTGGCTGACGACGGCGACGGTGAAGCTCCGACGTCATGTGGCTCCTCACGGTGGCTGGAGCATCGAAAGCTATTTCTTGAATAAGTGAATATGGGTGATGGGGATGGGTGGTTGTGGTGGTGGTGGTGATGGGTGACTGCGGTGGTAGTGGTGATGGGTCGCGATGGTGGTGATGGGGGTTTGCGATGGTGGTGATGGGGGGCTGCGGTGGTGGTGGTAATGGGAGGTTACGGTTGTGGTGATGATGGGGGCTGCGGTGGTGGTGTTGATGGGGGGTCCCGATGGTGGTGAAGGGGGGTCACGGTGGTGGTGATGGGGGCCTGCGGTGAATCGGTGATGGTGTTGAGGGTTGTGGAGGTGGTGTTGAAGGTTTTGGATATGGTGATGAGGTTGTGGTGGTGGTGATGGGTGTGTTGGTATTGAAGAAGAAGATGATGAATGGGTCCCACAATTTATTTATTTATTTAATTAATTTAGGGTAGTTTAGTCTTTTTCACAATAACTTTAACAGAAAAACAAACGTTGTTAGTTATCTTGACTCAAATTGAAATAAAGTAAAACGACAGACACTCAAATGAAGATAACATAAAAGGTCAGGGGGCAGATGGCAATTTTAAAACTATAGGGATGCAAACGGTTAAAATGAACAAACGTTAAGGATGCAAATGGTAATTTACTCTTTATATCACTACTAGAAAACTGCTAATAGATGACGCGCGAAAGATGACGCGCGAAAAAAGATGACGCGCATTTACGCGTATCATAAATTATTTGTCATTTTTTAAAATTTTCTTAGAAAGGATGACACGCATTTTTGCGTGTCATCTTAATGTGTCATTTTTTAAAAATTTTCATAACTATATCATCAGCAGCTAGCGCGACTTTCATTCCAAATTCTCCCGCTTCCCTCAACTAGCCCTAAAACCTCCGATCATCAACCGCCGGACGCGCCTGCCGCCGCCGACCATCCACCGCCGGTCGCGACCACTGCTGACCTTCCACCGCCGGCCGCAACCCCCAGCACCACCATCGAGCCTTCGACCTGCAGCCCCAATCGAGCCGCAGCCAACTGCCGACCTTCCACCGCCGGTCGCGACCACCACACTGCCACCGCCGACCTTCCACCGCCGGCCGCAACCCCCCACCACCACCACCACCATCGACCCTTCGAACCCGCAGCCCCAATTGACCCGCAGCCCCAATCGACCCGCAACCCCAATCGACCCGCAGCCTCAATATGTATCCATGGATCTTCGCAACAAATCTCAAGTGTTTAAAGGTAATTTCTGTACTGTTTTGTGATTTTTGTTATTGTTTTTTCTTTGAATTTACTTTTATGTTGTTCTCTGTACCAATTTTGCAGCTTGTGATGGGGTTGAAGTTGTTTTTCATATGGCTGCACCAGATTCATCCATCAATAACCACCAGCTGCATTATTCAGTCAATGTGCATGGTAATATACCTACAATGCATGAGTGAAAAGAATTAATGGATGATTAAATTTAGATGTTCATGAGTACTTGGTAAACTCCTTTGCAGCTATGTGCAATTCAAATTTATGTTGTTTGATGTACAGGCACAAAGAACATAATTGATGCTTGTAGTGTGCAAAATGTGAAAAGGCTCATCTATACCAGTTCTCCTGCTGTGATCTTTGATGGGAAACATGGCATATTCAATGGTGTTGAATCATTGCCATATCCCGCTAAGGTAATCTGTGCATTTTATAATGAAAAATAATCAGTTAAATGTTAGATTACAATGTGGTGATTGTCATGTTTCAGCATGCTGACTCATATGCTGCAACTAAAGCTGAAGGAGAGGCATTAGTTATCAAGGCAAATGGAATGAATGGATTATTAACGTGTTGTATTCGTCCTAGCAGCATTTTTGGTCCTGGTGATAAGTTGCTTGTTCCATCATTAGTTGCTGCAGCAAGGAAAGGAAGATCGAAGGTACTAGATTGCATTCCTATGTCAACCCTCAAATTATATTGTCTATTCATGTATCTGAAGTTATATTGGTATTTTAAACATATATTTTGTTTATGAACTCTGAACTTCCAGTTTATACTTGGGGATGGCAAAAACATGTATGATTTCACTTATGTTGAAAATGTGGCACATGCCCATGTATGTGCTGAAAGAGCTCTAGCATCAGGCGGTACCGTTTCAAAGAGAACTGCAGGGGAGGTAATATATAAATATCTTGGTACTAAAACATACTTTAAATGCTTAATTTTCATTGCACTATTGATCAATATTCATTTATATTTGGGTTTTCGAGTTTTGCTTAAAATACATAATCTTTTAAGCCTAAGTAAGTGGTTTAATTAGCAATGTTGTGAAGACCAGATCGCACCGGCCAATCAGATTTTGGGAATTCATGGCACTCATTCTTGAAGGCCTTGGTTATGAAAGGTATTCATTTTCATATGTAGCACATAATGAATACGAGTCCAGATAATGTTTATATCTCATGAAATTACTGTTCACATATAACGGTAGTAATCATTTGAAAGTACGGTTGTAGGTAGCAAAAGCTCAATTGGATGTTAAAAGGAAGTCATTTCTGATATAATATAGTTTGCAGGCCAAAAATAAAGATCCCGGCATTTATTATGATGCTGATTGGATATATAATTGAGCGTATGTATCACGTGTTAGCACCATACGGGATGAGGGTCCCACAGGTGACACCTTCTAGAATCAGACTCGTAACTTGCAACAGAACTTATAGTTGTTTAAAAGCAAATGATCGGTTTGGTTACAGACCTCTTGTTCCACTTCAGGTGCACTGTTTCCATTTATTTAGCTACATGTAGTTGTATTGTTACATTAATTGATTATGGAATATGATCATATGAATCAGTGTGGAGATGATATACAAAAACTTGTATATGTGATTTAATAGTCAATTTGTCTTGGAAAATCTTGATAGAGATAAGTTTGGTTGCTGCAGGAAGGAATCAAAAGAACTATTGAATCATATTCTGATCTCAGAGCTGAAGTTTTTCTTAAAAAGAAAGATGCTTCTAAAGCTGCTGCATGTCTTGGAAACGGAATAGGTATAAACTGTTGGTTTCAGTCCCAAGATCATACTCAAACTCTTACATTCATTACTTGCAATGCATTCATTACTTGCAATACATTCATATTAATAGACTAAAAGGAAAACATGCAAACATGGGTTAGTGACTTAGTGCTACTATAAAATTGACCACTACTTAACATCCATCCGCTACTCCACTACCTAGACTAATTCAAAATAAAAACTTGCTGCATACTTTAAATAAAACATGACACTCAAATACTAGATCCGTAACTTGACCCGACTTGAACCAATCAAGGTTAACCGAACATAAACTATAAACATAAATCTAAGATTAACAAATCTAATATATTGTTGGTCGTTTGTATTAGTAAAAGTCGATAAATGGATATAATGCTTCAAGCCTGCAACATAACTTGCAGTTTCTAACAACTGAAGCCGACACTTATGATGCTATGATGTGCAGTTGCAGATATACTTCTATGGAGGAATATGAAGTTGACAGCCAGTACACTGCTAATTATTTATGCGTTCTATGTCTATTTGGTATTACCTGGAAATACCATGATAACTGCAATTTCCAAGGCCTTCATTATGGTGTCCGTTTTTCTATTTATCCATGGGAAGTTGCTTGATAAATTGTAAGTTCTGTCTTTATTTTACAGATATGGTGTGTTTTAGTCAAGCTGATCATCCAGGTTCTATCATATATGAGCAATTCGAAGCTTCTAACCATGGCTTATGCAATTACAGAATGGGACATTCTGTTGAGAAAATCTCAGGATCAAACTTTCGATTCACGGATAATATGTCACTCCAAACTGCTTTATCATTTGTTTCATCATGGAATCGTGCAGTACATAGTCTTAGATCTATTTCAAGTGGGAGTGACTCACTGCTATTCTTCAAGGTCCTTCCATTCTATACATGCATATTACTTTCATTCATTATATTTGTAATACCCTAGACAAATCTCACATCCGTAATAGATATGAGAGATAATGGGCTTATAAGTTGTGCATACCTCATATACCATCAATGCATTTTGCGTGTATTAGCTGTGGTCAAGGGGAGAGCTGCATAGTTAAGTGTGTTTTAGTTGAAGTAATTCTAGATCAGGAGACCTGCCATGAAGTCTTCTAAAAATAAAACATAAACTCTTGTGAGCAAAGTGAACAATATTGTTTGGTATGAGGGGCTAATTGTTACTTAGACACAAAATACTATTAGAATAGAAAAAAGCACAATACATAAGTTACTTTTAATATTTATTACAATTGAAAATTGGAAAATGTGAAGAATATTCTTCACATTTTGTTGGTACCAAGGTCTGTCTATTGAAAAACATAGCGGGTATGTGTCTTGCGAAAACCCGCAGCCCCAATTGACTATTTGCCTCTTTGTGGATGTGTCTTGCGAAAACATAGCGGGTATGTTTGTTGGTACCAAGGTCTGTCTATTGAAAAACTTGTGATTGATGCTTTGCACTTGAAGCTTCTTTTTTGCTGCATGTTATAAATGATGTTTAGTGAGTTGTGGGTATGAAAACCCTACTTGATTTACTAAAAATATAGATTTGAGGTTTCTACCATTGGTTGCTGAATTTTGTGTTGTTGAATTTCAGAGATTGTGTTTATTGTTTGGAAATCCTCTTGTTGAACTGTCATTGATTTGAGGTTTCTACCATTGTGATTGGTTGCTGAATTTTGTGTTGTCTTTGAACCTACAATACATTTTACGATTTGTTTATTTCATTGCATAAAAATTGCATAATATATGTTTATGATAGTATTCGTGAATACTTGGATCTTAGACGATTTGATACATCCGTGTCTGGGTTGAAGTAGATATATATGTTGCTGTAGTGGATCCTAGTTGTGTCTTTCCTATTAAATAGATGCATTTTGTTAGTGTGGTGTATGAATGCTGTGTATAATATCTTTAGTAGTTTAGTTTTACCATTGGATAGAGTGACTCTTGTGTCTGTTATTGCTGCAATGATGGGTGGATCTGCCTGTGACATTTTTTGCCAGTCGAATCTTGGAATTATTTCTTCCCAGATGGTGGCCTCTATCTTTTCTCCACTACATTATGCCATGATGTATGAAGTTAGTATGTGGGATTTGTGATGTATTGTAAGGTTGGCGTTAGAAACTTACCTTATATCAGTCATTTCCATTCGCAACAGTTTTGTTCCATCTGCTGTTGTAACACGTCTTGTGTTATCTAGTCTCCCTGCATTATCTGTTTCAAACGATGAGTTACTATCTGTTTAGGTTGTAGGTATTTTGCTACATGTATCGTTGTTTTACATAAAGGGGTTTTTGGGTCAAAACTAACAACTTTAATTTGATGAAATTGGTTGTCTTAGATTGGAGAAGGTAAAGAAGAATACACTGATGGTGATTTGGATGAAGTTCGTGAAGATTGGGCGCGCTATGTATCGAATTTCATTTATATGTAGGACTGAATGATGGTATTGTTGGACTTGTGTTGTTGGACTTGTAATTTGGTACTAATTGATAGTATTAAGTTGGACTTGTGTTGTTGGACTTGTAATGTGTTTTATGGATGTGTAAACTTTGTTGGTATTTAATGGATTTCGCTTATAATGTTATTCGAAAATTTGTTTTAGAAAACAACAGGTAAATTTGTTAAAAATAAAAAAAAATTAAAAAATGCAGCTAATTTTATGACGCGCATTGCGCGTCATCTATTGCACGTCATAAAAATTTCATAGATGACACGCGGATGCGCGTCATCTATTCATTTATGACTACCCCTTCCTTGACGCGCATTGCGCGTCATCTTTTGTACGTCATAAAATGCGCGTCATCTTTTGCGCGTCATAAACAGATGACGCGCGAATGCGCGTCATCTATCATTTATGACTACCACTTCCTTGACACGCATTTGCGCGTCATCTGACCCCCAAGATGACGCGCAATGCGCGTCATCTTTTGCGATTTTTCTAGTAGTGTATAATTTTAGCTTGAGTAAATTGCCATTTTCGTCCCTGTGGTTTGGTGAAAATTGCCACTTTCATCCAATAGTTTATTTTTTCGCATCTGGGTCCCTGTGGTTTACAAATCTTGTCATATTCATCCAGTTCGTTAACTCCATCCAACATTCTCCGTTAAATGAAGGGTATATTGGTCATTTTACATATATGTTTTATTTTTCTATTCTTTTAAACCCCATTTAATATATCCCCTGTAAACAAATTGCTATTTTAGTCCCTATGGTTTGGACATATTTGCCAATTCAGTCCAAAAATCCCACCACCTTGGCATAAAACACCATATCACCACCACCCGTGATGGAACCACCATGTAGACGTAGGGTACAAATAACCCACACAAGACCGAGTACCAGAACCCAAAAGCCCGGCCCATGCGGGCGGAATGGGTAAGCCAGCAGGACACGTGCCCGCATTTAATTACATCAGAATCACCCCAATCATAACCGATAATTCAGTAACGGTCAGAGAACATAAAAGGTAATGGATTTGTCGGGGAATAATCCCTGTAAATCAGCACACGAGACGGGCACCACCACCTTAACTCGTGTTGTTTTCATTGTGCGTAGGTGTGAAGCTTCAGAGAGCATCGGTGGATCGAAGTTCAACAAGACCGGAACCATCCAGAGTTGGACCTCGTATTTACACACCACACCACCACCACGCCACAAAACCACCACCACTCCATCAGAACCACCAAATCATCACCACCACCCTATCATAAAACCACCAACACCATACCAGACGGGCACCACCACCACACATTAGATCTCCACCACCACATATTAGATCTCCACCATCACATACTAGATCACCACCACCATGTGGACCCTAGAAACCAACCGTTAATCTCAAACTTATAACAAACCCCTTCGAAAACGTATATGGAACCCTTGAAAACGAGTATTGTAGAGGTATTAGTAGGGTTTGATATGCATTTTCAAAGTGGTATGTTACAAGTCCAATATTGATTGTCGATTTTTAGGGTTTACATGGTAGCGACGATCCGATGTGCGTGGTGGTGGTGGGCGCTCTGGTGTGGTGTTGGTGGCTTTGTGATGGGGTGGTGGCGGTGGTTCGGTGGTTCTTGTGACGGGTAGTGGTGTGGTGGTTATTTTTGGACTAAATTAGCAAATACGCTCAAACCACAGGGACTAAAATAGCAATATATTTAAAGAGTATATATTAAATCAGGTTTAAAAATAAAAATAAAAACATATATGTAAAATGACCAATATACCCCTACATTTAACGGAAATTTTGGATGGAATTAACGGACTAGATGAATATGACAAGATTTGTAAACCACAGGGACCCAGATACGAAAAACCAAACTATTGAATTAAAGTGACAATTTTCACCAAATAACAGGGACGAAAATGGCAATTTATTCTTTTAGCTTAAAATCCATATTTCCTAGTCAAGATGAACCCGCCATGCTCCATCTCCGCTCACAATTGCATCGTTTCAGCTAGTGTTTGTAGTCACCCTTGGATCTGCTTCTCTCAATCACTACTCGAATGTTAGATCTCTAATCCTTCAATCTTTTTTTGTAAATTCAAATATTCAATGGTACATACCTAGTTTTATCGTCGCAATTTCTCATCGTAAAACTAGTTTCTGTTAATCTAATCCATTTCTGCAGTCTTTGTTTCTCATGTTACCATAGATTGTTAATTTGAAACGCTACATTAGGTTAGGATTTGAAAGAACTGATGAAGTTACATAAGTGCGTTGCTACATGCTTAAGTTGACTTACTTGATTTCTCACTAGTCTAGGACTTTGGATTGTTCATCATTATAAGCTGTTGTTGTATTCCCCAAAGGTTAATGATTTAGGTATGAGTTCAGCAGTGTGAAAACACTAGTAGAGCTTAACCTGTTCTGGAAACTATGAATCTGTCAGTTATGATGATTGACATCTTGCTAAATTGTATAGTTTGTCACGCAGCCAATCCTTCTTACTTGGTTTGTTTATGTTGTTCTTGTTAATGTCATTGGTACTTAGTTTGTAACTACTTCCATTGATTTTGATATAATAATAGCAACCCGCCAACTCTTGCTTAGTCTCAACTCTCAAGGCCAGGGTCGGCTCAACTTTTTCGGTGCCTAAAGTGAATCTTAAAAATATAGCTTTTTGTAATAATAGTAACTAGTTTTATACCCGTCCGTTCATTAATATGTTTGAAGAAATTAAATAAATATATAACATAAAGAACAATTTTTTTGGAGCTATCAAAACACACATGCAATAAGTTTTATTAATGAATAATTTAAATGCATCATAAAGAAAAGGATGAGGCTTAATGTATTAGTTCAATGAAAAGAGGGCATATAGCAATCTGGTTTTGATATAAAAGACAGCTTACTGTGCTAATGTAATGAAATGAAAAGATGGCATGTAAAGTTCTATAAACTCTAACCATAAAAAAACTGTCACTAATTTGGATCTGAATGTCCAACAATCAACTTGTCCATTATATGTCTGAAGTTTAAGTTTCTAAAATACACAAGATATAACAAACATCCTAACTATGAATCTAAAGCAAATTGCTAAATCATAAAGATAAAAATATCTTAGTTGGTCTGTTATACGAGTCTTGAGGTAGCCAATTCGAGCCATTTATAATTTTCAAATAAGGTTTAATTTATAACAACCGAAATGATACATTTCTTCTTGTTGTCAAAATCTATAAGCATGTTTATATGTTCTTCCAAATCAACGTATCGCTGGAGCAGCTTTGCATCTCTCCATACCATTTGCATGGCTTCCTTCAGTTCTTCTAAACATCTTTCGCAGGCAAGCTCTTCCTTTGCTTTTCAGCAAGCGAATCACTTTCTTCAAGTTTGGATTTCAGTGCTTCTTTTAGGGAATTCCAGTTGCTTTCTGTTTCATTTTCAACACATTTTTAACTTACTTTCTTTCCTTGAAATTCCAGAATGATTCTCATATTTCTCCTTTAGAATCCGTGTAACATATAAGATTAGAGGTTTAAAAATTTTCACACATTTACTTATAAATGAGTAAACTAAGTTAGATATGATATCAATCTGGTAAAACAGGTTAAATAATAAAATAGTTAATTGCCAAAAGGGTCATAAAATAGGTTAAACAATATAATTAGCTAAACTGAAAATGGATCACATGGGTTGAAAGTTGTATGAACCATATTATCTTTCCATATAACCTTCTAAATCACTTCATTTAAAAGTTTAGATATAATTGTTTTGGTAATCATAGTAACAGCATCCTCGTGTCAATTCTTTACAGAATTGAATTACTTAAAAACAATCTGGCGAAACAGGTTAAACAATAAAATAGCTAACTGCCAAAAGGGTCATAAAATAGGTTAAACAATATAATTAGCTAAACAATTCAACCCAGATTAAGAATAATCCTAGAATAATGAGATGGTTAAAAATTAAAAAATGGAGATGCATTTACTTATGAATGGGTCACTTTGGATAAAAATTTACATTAAAACATATAAATACAACAAATAAGCATACTTATGAATGGGTCAACTTGAGGATTTTACTCCCATGGTGGACAAGATGAACCTAGTTTAAACCTTGCACCCGACCCGCTTATCTTGTCACCCCTGGTTGATTTATAAAGAAGTTGTCAAAGCAAATGAAGAGCTGAAATCTAGAATAGTAGAATGCATACCTCATGCTTATATGCTAAGGATCTCAATTCTTCATCTCAAAATTCCTCTGCTGGTGACACACCATCCATCAGGTTTGCAAGATGAGCTATTTTATCTTCATATACTTTAATTGAATTGCACTCCCTTTCAAGTTTGTACTGTTGCACATGTAGTTGAAAGAATTCAAGTGATAGTTTAGTAGTAGAATGCAGTGAACGTGATATCATTTATTGAATCAAAGCTGCCTTTAAATAGGCTTACATCAAGAATCAGAAAGCAACTAACTTCCCTAACAATATGGAAACTAAACAACTAAGTCTAACAAGACTTATTCTACCATATGACACGTTCAACCACTAACAAACAAAGACTAATACGTAGAATAATACGTTGCATGTGCCCACGTGCATAATATCCAACCATGCATGCGTACGTGATCTTCAATATCCTCCCCTAAACTGAACTTGCATGAGTTCAGTTTAACTCCTTGACCCCCATGGCTTCACGTATGCGTTTGAAATCCTCCAGCTTCAAAGGTTTTGTCATGATGTCTGCTAACTGATGCTTTGTATCACAGAACACTAACTTTACCACGCCATCCCCCACTAGATCACGAATGTAGTGATGCTTCACATCAATGTGTTTGGTGCGTCTGAGCATAACTGGGTTCTCTGACAACTTGATTGTAGATGTATTGTCACACATTATTTGAATTGCTCCTTCAACCTTGTCACCTAAGTCTTCCAACAAACCTTTCAACCACTTGCAGTGACATACACAATGCGTTGCTGCAACATACTCAGCTTCCGTAGATGAAAGTGTGACAATCTCTTGCTTCCTTGAGCTCCAATTTATTGCTGTTCCACCATACAAGCATAGATACCCAGAAGTACATCTCCTATCCTCAATGTCCCTTGCATAATCACTGTCGGTATACACCTCCAATTTCGTGGTACTATTCCTTGAATAAAATAAACCACAAGAATTAGTACCTTTTAAGTACTTTAGTACTCTTTTTGGCTTTTTGCTGCTTCCCAATGTTCCATCCTAGGTTGAGACATGAACCTAGAAAGGAGACATACAACATAGGTGGGGTCCGGCCTAGTGACAGTGATGTACATAAGGCTTCCAATCAATCTTTTGTAGCTAGTAGGGTGAAACTCCTCCCCTACTCCTTGTTTGGTCAACACAGTTCCACCAGGAACAATAGGATTGTCCACTGGATGACAATCTTCCATCTTGAACCTTTCAATAATCTCCTTGGCATACTTCCGTTGGCACACATGAATTCCCACCTCGGTTTGCTTAACTTCAATACCCAGAAAGTATTTCATTAAGCCCAAATCAGTCATTTCAAACTCCCTCTTCATAGACTCCTTAAACTGATCACAGAGCAATGCACTTGACCCAGCATATATCAAGTCATCTACATATAGACTTCCAACCAGAATATTACTCCACACCTTTTTCACAAACAAAGTATGATCAAACTTACTTTGTTTGAACCCCTCTTTCTTGAAGTAACTTTCAATTCGATGGAACCAAGCTCGGGGAGCTTGCTTAAGGCCATACAAAGCTCTCTTCAATCTGTACACCTTGCCTTCATTTTCTGACTTGATGAACCCAAGTGGCTGTTCAATGTAGACAGTTTCCTTGAGTTCTCCATTCAGGAACGCACTTTTGACGTCTAGTTGGAAGATCTTCCAATTGCGCTGAGCTGAGATAGCTAAGATGGCTCGAATAGTATCCCATCTAGCAACTGGAGCAAACACCTCTTCATAGTCAACCCCTTTTTGTTGTGCATATCCTTTGACCACCAACCGAGCTTTGTATTTGTCTACTTTCCCTTCCTCATTCATCTTCGTTTTATACAGCCACTTCACACCTATTGGAAGAACATTTGCAGGAGCTTCAACTAACTCCCAGGTTCCATTCCTTTCAATGGCATTGATTTCTGTCTGCATTGCCTCCAACCATTTTGGTTCTTGGCAGGCTTCTTCATAAGTTGTGGGATCACCCATTTCAGTGTACATGGCAAGTCCCTCATCTTGTTCATCATGTGAATCATCAGCATTGTAATCTTTCATCCAAATTGGTTGTCTTCTACTTCTGGTACTTCGATGCCTGGCTTCACTTGTGGCTGCACTTGTGGCTGCATCACTTTGATTTGGTGTGCTCTGAGTTTGGGTATTGGGTTCTTCCTCAGTGATGATCATGGGTGTGGGTGATACATCAGTTGGCTCCTGATCTTGCATGGAGTCATCATGATGATCTTCAATAGGTGCAGTTGTCTCTACTTCTGGGACTATCACTTACTCATCTTGTTCATCAACTATCAATTCTGGTGTGCTTGTGTCTTCCCATTCCCAATGCTTAGTTTCATCGAAAACCACATCTCTACTTATAACAATCTTCTTGTTCACTGGATCATACAACCTGTACGCCTTTGATCCTGGGCTAGTGCCAAACAAAATGCACTTTTGACTTCTTGCATCTAGCTTCGTTCTGACTTGAGATGGCACGTGTACATGTGCTATGCAACCGAACACTCTGATGTGTTCAACACCTGGCTTGTATCCTGACCACAGCTCTTCAGGAACCTTGTGATCAAGTGATCTAGAGACACACCTGTTTAGGGCTGTCCAAACCGCTCGACGCTCGACGCTCGCTCGACGTTCGTTCGGAATTCGCTCGAAAAATGCTCGTTCGAATTTTTGCTCGGTTGTAAACGAGCCGATCGGCTCGGATCGGTTTGTAAACGAGCCAAGCACGAGCAAAGGTCCGCTCGGTTCGGTTCGGATCGAATTAATATGTATATATAGTTTATACGTGGTGCTCTAGTAGATTTGACCCATTATATACAAATATATAATTCTATTTATGCATATTTGATCAATCAATCTAATAAAAGAATTCTACACTTAATATAAAAGTGAAATCCTATGCCGTTAAAAGATAATTTTTCGATCATCTCACTCTCACCGTCACCGTTATCTGCAATATGCTCTCCGCCTTATCGGCTACAGACTTAGCTAGCTTCATAGTCAGTCACAACGTGTTATCATCCATAAAAGTATTATGTAATGAAATGTGGCTGATTTTAAAGTTATTAAACTTTATTCGCTGTAGTATAAATTGTATGACACACAAGATAGTTGGGTTGTATTAATTATTTGCCGCTCGTTTGCGCTCGCTCGACGTTCGCTCGAAAATTTAACGCTCGAAAAATGCTCGTTCGATTTTCCGCTCGGTTGTAAACGAGCCGATCGGCTCGGTTCGGTTTGGAAACGAGCCAAGCACGAGCAAAGGTCCGCTCGGTTTGGCTCGGCTCGTGAACAGCCCTACACCTGTTAATTATGTGGCATGCCCACATAGCTGCTTCGGACCAAAAACATTTTGGTACCTTTGTTTCAGCTAGTAGACATCTCACCATCAAAGTACGGTTTCGTCTCTCAGCCACCCCATTTTGTTGTGGGGTGTAAGCTGCAGTCAATTGCCTTTGTATGCCATGTAACTCACAGAAATCTTTAAATTGTTGAGAGGTAAATTCTCCACCCCGATCACTTCTTAGAGTTTTAATGGTTGCATTTGTTTCATTTTCAACTAAGACTTTGAATTTCTTAAAGTATTCAAAGCACTCCCCTTTATTTCCCAACAAGTATACCCAAGTCTTCCTTGAGTAATCATCAGTAAATACAAGTACATACCTTTTTCCACTTGGTGAGGTAGGTGATATTGGTCCACATAAATCCGTATGCACCAGTTCCAAGCGGCTATGAGATCTCCATGTTGCCTTCTTAGGAATAGCAGCCCGGTTTTGCTTTCCTATGTTACACGTTTCGCATACTTGGGTCTTTCCACACATCTTGGGTATACCTCTGACCATACCCATGTACTGCATGGTCCGAAGTGCTTTATGATTCACATGCCCCAACCTCTTATGCCATAGGTCAGTTACATTTTCTTCAGTCACTTGCAAGCACTTTTCCTCCATGTTTCTTTGATGTCCATATACAATGAACATCCTATTTCTGGCCATCAATGACTTCATAATGAGCCCCTTGCTTGGATGATACACTTGACATACTCCTTGCTCGATAACTACTTTCACGTTTCTTTCTTGTAATTGTCCCACACTTATCAGATTAGATGTGAGACATGGTATGTAGTATACATTAGTAAATGTTTGTATTAAGCCATCAATTTGAAAACTTACATCACCAATCCCGCATACCTCAAGCTTCAATCCATTTCCAAGCTTTACTGTACTCTTAAAGCCTTCATCAAGTTTGGTAAACCACTCCTTCATTCCAGTCATGTGATTAGAACATGCTGAGTCAAGAAACCAAAAACCTTTTCTTGAGTTGGTTTTCTCTTCGGCATGAGCCATCAGGACCGGCTCTTCATTCTCATCGAATTCGGCATAGTTGGCATTCTTTTCTTCTTGGGGGCATTCAAACTGAAAGTGTCCCATTTGATGACACTTATAGCATTCAACCTGGGATTTGTCAAAGCCATTTCTTCCTCTACCTCGGCCTCGACCTCTCCCTCTAGAGAATCCTCCTCTTCCTCTGCTGTAACCTCTCCTTTGACTGTTGTCATCCACTTTGAGAACATGCTCCTCCATTTCTTTCCTGGTAAGTTTTTGTTCATGTACCAATAGAGAACTTTGCAGTTCATCTATGGTAAATGAGTCCAAATCCTTTGATTCTTCAATGGAACATACTACAAAATTGAAATTCGAAGTGAGTGTTCTCAAGATCTTCTCCACAACCTTGACCTCGGTCATTTCCTCCCCATAGTTTCTCATCTCGTTGGACACAGTCATTACTCTTCCAAAGTAGTCGGTTACGGATTCTCCAGTCTTCATCTCCAACGTTTCGAACTGTCTTCGAAGTCTTTGTAACTGGGCCCTCTTGACCCTGTCATTACCTTTATACTTAGCTTTCATAGCCTCCCACAATTGTTTGGCCGTCTTCTTCTCTTTGATAGTACACAGAATGCTTTTGTCAATTGAATAAAAGAAGTAATTCATCGCCTTGAGATCCATCAACTTCAAATCTGCCAACTCCTTCTTCCTTTCATCTGAGACTTGGTCTTTGGGATCAGGCTCAACATAGCCTACTTCAACAGCCGGCCAAAACTCCTTGGATCTCAGGAGGTTCTCCATCACCATACTCCAGTGGTCGTAATCCCCATCGAACTTGGGGATCGCGAATCCTTGGGATGTTCCTCCTTCAGTCGTCATTCTTGATCACTCTCCTTTGCCTGGATCTACAAATCTCGCTCTGATACCACTTGAAAGAATTCAAGTGATAGTTTAGTAGTAGAATGCAGTGAACGTGATATCATTTATTGAATCAAAGCTGCCTTTAAATAGGCTTACATCAAGAATCAGAAAGCAACTAACTTCCCTAACAATATGGAAACTAAACAACTAAGTCTAACAAGACTTATTCTACCATATGACACGTTCAACCACTAACAAACAAAGACTAATACGTAGAATAATACGTTGCATGTGCCCACGTGCATAATATCCAACCATGCATGCGTACGTGATCTTCAATAGTAGTGTCATAAAAGTGGTTAAAAGGGTAAAAAGAATCATTTCATGTTAGCATGAAACAATCAAAAGTTCATAACCAACATATCAAATGCTTAAGTTGCATGATTTCTGCATTTTGTCTGGTGCAAAGATATTCGAAGGCCATTTTAAGTTGTTTAGAATAAGCTGCCTTGCTTATTCAAATGCTAATTTCAAAACAAGTTAGTTGTAAACTTCTAATAAGCAATCCCAAAAATACCCTTTAGCATGCTGTATATAAACATACAAGGCAACAGGAATGAGTGGTTTGTAACATCACCTATGGCCCAAATGCTAGGAGAATACTAATCTACTTGCATAAATTTAATCAAAACTAATTATAACTTACACTACAAGCATCATAAAAAAAACCTTAGGGGGATAAAGTAAAAGGGAACCTTCACAATGCTTGGTTGCAAATTTAATCTCTTTGCTTTGGGGATCTGCCATATGACCAACCAAAAATATAAGAAATAAGAGTAAATAAACAAAGTCTTGAAAAGAGAATAAATTATTCATTGAATTAACACTTTAGAGAACTTTTAGGCATAAGGTTTAGGGTTTCATTCCAGTCAACCAAGAAAAAAATTGCTACAATTTAGCAGTATCATATTATATTTTAGAGAAGCTATATTACAAAAGTTGAGTTTTAATTCACATGACTCTCTTTTATGAAAGCATAAAATTACCGGTGATAAAATCATCAATATTCACACTCCCAGTGGAAATAGTATATATGAATACAGATTTGTTTTCGTACTCTGTTTCACCAAGTCTTACAACATAATATTAAGATCCTAAACATATTATTTCTTCTTAATTACAAATGTTGGTGTTACCTATGTGTTGCAGAACATGAATGAGACAAGGTAACCATTTGTTGAGCAAGGGACACCAAAGTTAATGATATGATCAAACCCAATTTATCTCCAAACTACTGTTGCTTAAGGGTACGGGGTGATTTTTGAGGCGGTAGTTGAACATATCATATCGAGTTTTTTAGGCTGTGAACCCATTAGTTTTAGGTTCACATTCTAATTTAGATATGCTGCTGGTTCACTGGTAAACACGAGTGAGAGTGGAGTGGAGGTCGCCATTTCGATTCTCGCAGACTACAAATCTGCATCCTTTGTTTTTTTTTCTTTTCACCTTTTAAGTAGTAAATTTAGTAAATTACCCCTTACTCTAATAACACAAATCAAAATGCTAACTCCATTACAACTCCCCAGCCCCAACCATTGAAATTTGATCGCTCACTACCTCCCGTTGTTTGCTCCGGCCACCTACTGCCGTCTGCGGCCTCCTGTCCCTTGCTGCGGCTGCTGCCATCTTAGTTGAATCTTGAAAAGTTAGTTTTCTTAATTGTTTATTCAAAGTTCAAACCCTTTTGGTGTTTTCATTGTTGTATTTCACTTATTTGTTAGTTATTTTGTTTGTTGATTTTGATATGTAGAAATCTAGAATATAGTTAATTTGTTTGTTAATTTGGGTATTTAGAAATCTAGAATATGGTTAATTTGTTTGTTAATATGGGTATTTAGAAATCTAGAATGTAAAATATGTTTGTTGATTTGGGTATTTAGAAATCTAGAATCAAGTTTATTTGTCTGTTAATTTGGGTATTTCACTATGTTACTTCTTTAGTTCATCACATGATGAAGCTTTGCAGCGAAAATGAAACCGTTTTGATCCTTATCAAAAACTCTGAATGTCTCTATCAGTTCTTCCTTTGAGTCTGTATCCTTTATCTTTCTGGCCATTAGATTTAGAAACTCAGGGAAGTCAATGGTCCCGTTGCCATCGGCATCAACTTCATTTATCATGTCATGGAGTTCAGCTTTAGTCAGATTCTGGCATAAGGATCTCATCACAGTTCCAAGCTCCGTTGTAGTGATGCAACCTATATGTCGTTTTAAATTTGAAATATTAAAATAAAATAATGGCATAGGGAACAACTAAATGTAAGTTCTAATTGATTTCTTTTAGTATTATAAATAACTTTCACTGTGTAACACCTCGAATAAAAATGCTAATTTGTAAATCAATGAATGGTGTTAATTTTGAGGATCTATATAAATTTGAACACAAATTGAAGAAGTGAAGCCAAAATCTCATTACCACTCATGACCAAACATTAATCCCTGAAAATTAATTGACACCCCTAAATTTTGGCGGCCTAAAGCTACAACTTGTTTTCTAAAACAGTAGAGACTAGAGACACGCTTGCTCAAGGGACAAAAACTCATCTATGTCTATTTGCAGTTCATTGTACTCTAAAGATGATTGTTACAATCTTACATTAACAAAGAACCGGAAGAAAAAGCAGTTCATGAAAAACTGCTTGAAATGGCTACACGACAAGTTGCATGTGCTGGACTTCCAATGATGAATATTGTCAGAATGAAGGGAGTGCCAATCCTACAACAGTTGGAGATGGAAGAGTGCCTTCTTCGGACCTCATCAGACAATTGGTGCATCATTAATGATGGGACGGATAAACCCAACATAATCATGGGGGTTTCTGGGTAAGTTTTTTTTTTCTTCTTCTAACAATGGTTCTGATTAGTAATGGAGACCTTATTAGTTTACATAAATCTGCTATTAGGAAACCTGCTGAACTTGTTGAAATTAGACCTGTACTAGAAGATAAGATTCCTGTCATACGAAGGTTTACTGGTGGTGGGACTGTAATTGTTGATCACGGGACAATATTTATTTCATTTATATGTAACAAGAACGATGTTGCTGATGTACAGCCGTATCCTCGACCTATCATGTCTTGGAGCAGCCTGTTATACAGTCAAGTATTCCAAGGAATTGCTGATTTCAGGCTTCGTGAGAATGGTATGATTGTATGAAGAACTGAATCCCAATTAGGTTGGGTAAATTGGCAAATGAATTACTAGAATTCTATATTCTGTACTTCTTGGTGTGTTTTAGTTTCTCTTAATTGCAAATATCTCTTTTTTTATGCAATTAAAAGCCTGAATGATAGGGGTTGACAGCAGGACCTATTTTAAATGTTTTGCAGACTATGTGTTTGGCCTCCAGAAGTTTGGAGGGAACGCCCAATCAATTACTAAAAATCGGTGGATTCATCATACATCTTTTTTGTGGGATTATGAGGCTTGTAACATGTCCTATCTCAAGCTTCCCAAAAGGGCTCCTGAATATCGACTGGTATGTTATATCATGTGTTTATTTAATTTTGTTAGCTGCCCATGCGAGTGCAATCAGAAAAGTCAAAGTACCAATTGATTCTATAGCGACTAGGAAGGTCTATTACAGTTTGAAAGGTGGAGTTTACCGCCTTAGAGAACAAGTTATGTCTGACGAATGCGGTTTAGATTTTAAAAGAGAGTATAGTGGCTTTAGTTAGGCCTTTAGCAGGGTTGTGCTACGGTACAAAACAGAAAATGCATGAGAATTCCATTTTTCTTGGAAGAAATACTTAACCCCGAACTGCATCAAGTTATAATTTTAGCTGGCATGTTGATGAATGGAAATAAATGTATAACACTATAACCTTGGTTAGTTTTGGCATTTTATGGGTGCTGGGAAAGAAATAACTTGACAGTAGTCCTGTAAGTTCACGTTAAGGCCGGCAATCATGACATTAATATTACAATTGATTGATTTTGTTTATGTTTATCTTTGCTGGTCAAGTGGGTCAAGCTAAAAGATTTAACTAAAAAGGAACTGTGTGGAGCGGGCCGAAAATGCATAAATTTTTAAAATCAACGTTTTAGAAACAAGTTATAAGACCATTATTTTATTATATAGGGTTGTAAACTTGTAATCATATTTACTACATGAGTTCAACTGATTTCGACCCACAATAGAATTGACCCATTATCAAGCCAACAAAAAGACGAAATGACGTGAGCTGATAGATGTGTTTTCAGAATTTTAGTCACAAAAATGGCTTATTCACATATGCAATCTTCTTTTTGCATGCTATGACGCTTCAAATTTGAACGGTTAAGTACTTGTTAAGTGTCTTCTTTAATAATTTATTCTCTACTTTCTTTTTCAGGCTAGGGACCATCTTGATTTCATCTGCCCCATGAAGGACTACATTTCTAGGTCGGATTTCATCAGTAAAACCATTGATGCAGCAGGAAGTCATTTTTCAGTCGAGTCAACTAAGTTTGAAGCTGTCAAATCTCCATCAAACATGAAATTTACTCCCACCTCCAGATTACTAACTAACCAGGAATTAGAGGCTACACGTAAGACCTCCATTTTATAAATTTTTGTCAACTTGTCTAAGCCACTAGACGTTGACTCGCAGATTATTTATCATTCATTTCCTGATTAACCAATCTTCATGATTTCTTGTTGAGTAAAACCAGGTTGGTTTCTTGTCATCAACTGTAATTTCTTTATAAAGATTCGTGTAACACATGAATTCATATCAGTTATAAATAAAATTACTTTTGTCATTGCAAGAACTTACTCTTTTCCTTCACTTTCTGGTAAAACCAAGAGGAAGTTTTAAAAGAAAATTGTCTTTTATATGGGTACACACTTGTGTGACCCGACATAGATTAACCCGCGTTACGTTTATTTTGTATTTTGTTTTATTCCTTATGGATCAAACAAGTAAACAATAACTATTAGTTAAAATAGTAAAAAAGGCAAAGGCATTTCAATAGTTTGAACAAACCAAACAAGTGGTTGTCCAAAAATTAGATTATACTGTGATTATATGTTTATTGTAATTGTATAGTTAATGTAATTATATATTACATTAATTATTTATAAGAAGTAGAAAGAAAAATATCAGCCATCACCAAAATTGACATGAAACTCAAATCTTCCACCTCACTCATTTAAACCGTACTTCTCTCAATACTTTTCTCAAACAATGCATCTACTTTACAACCATCCTTATCTTTCCTACATTATCCTCAAATTCGTAATAACCTACTTTAATTTTAATATTAATAATAAGCAATTTATTATTTATAATTTTAAGCTATTAGTTATTTATAATAAACTATTTATTATTTGTAGTTTATGCAAGTATTTATTGTTTAAAGGAATAAAAGAACAAAAAATTAAGGAAAGACTAACAAACAAAATTAAGATCTGCAGCAAATATATAGAAAACAAGGAGGGGGGGGGGGGGTGGTTCGTAACTGCCAAAAACAAGCATGGACAGGCATGTTCAATGCAGGCATCCTTATTAGCTCGCCTGTCACTGGCACATTGGCGTTTGTTTGGCTCTACAAACCTTGTTACATGTTCTCTTTCTACCTATAACTCCTCTTAACTTTAATGGATTAGTTTATAATCACCACCGGAAGACTAGAAAATATTATACAAACTACGGATCACATTTCTCTTACTGTCACCTGATTCGCACGTTAGTTGTTGCAAAACGTTGCCAAATCACTAACGACACCTTTCTCTCACACATAAACTAGAAAAAACAATATTTTACAACCCCAGATCAAATGGTGGAGACTGGGTGCATGTTGACCATATGGGATGAGTTATCTTGCACAACCTAAAGAAATGAAGCTCGAAAATCAACAAGTTTTACTAGGTTTTTTCGACCATACAATGAACTGCATCGTGGAGATGCTATCCTGACCCTGACCCATGTCCTCATCCCATGATCAATGCAAGCTAATATTCTCAACCATTGGTAAGCCTTTCATTCTATTGCTTAAAACCTTCTAAATCATTATCTATATGTTAATTTTAAAACAAAATAAACCGTGCATTGGTACTTTCTTATGCCTGATGTACATTTTATCTTAAAAAAGTAATGCAAGTTTTGTGATAATAACCAACTATAATTATATTCATAGTAAAAGTAAAAATCTTAGACAAAATGTGTTTCAGGTGCCTCAAAAGTTATTTGCTTTGAAACTTGCACACCTTTTCCCCCCATATAATGTGAGGTAAATAGTTGATTGTTCTTTGCAGCAACCTGCTATCTAAATGACAAACAACCAAAGCTGAAGGATCATGTGCTTGTTTTGGTTCAGAGCTCAAACTTGAACCCAAGATCTTTCCCAATTTTAATAAACTCTTGGGGTACCTGGGATCATTGGTTCAACATATAACTACTTAACACCATTGTTGTATATTATGAATCTAATGTATTATATACATTTTATAGCTTCTCTGATTAAAATCAAGATATAAATTTATTTAGTTCTGACTAGAGGATGACAATAAGTTCAAATAAATCATAGATTACCATCTCATATTCCCCTGTACATTGAAAACAAAGCTTAGATCTAGGATCACAACCCATGCACTGATGGTTTACAAACAGAGCAAAACAACACACTTTAGTTTCCAACCATTCTTTAATTTAATTATAAGATGTTTAGTTTCCAGACAAAGTTTGGACAATAGTGTTATGCCATGGGTCTGATAGGTGCTGCAATAAGTTGTCGAATGGCCCTTTTCCAGTCACATTGTGCTGCACGATGAACCCCAAGAATGCCAACATCGCCAACCTCCCTGAAATTAACATAAAGATCATTAGTGAGATTGTGACCAATCTATTTGGATATCGATTATGTATATGCTCCGTCTTTAACCGCTCAAACGGGTAAAATGAAAAAGCAGGTTAAGTTTGTATATGAGAATGGGGTCGACCAAAGTTTACTTTTGATGTACCAAGCCTTTTAAATCATCTTATTTTTTAAGTTTAATTATAAAATTATTTGATAATCAGATTTGAAATAAATCAATAATTGAAGAATTTGGCTAGTTTCAAATCATGTTTCTGGACAGCAACTATAGGTTTTTGACAAGATGGGTCGATTCAGGTTATGTTTCATCTGTAACCGATCAAATAGATGAAATAAACATATAAATCCTATTTTGATCCCGTTACTCAACTCGTCCATTTTATCAAAAACAAACAAACAAACAACCTCAGTATATCCCACTCAAGGGCAGGATCTGGGGAGGGTAGGTGTAGTCGAGTCTTTCCTCTGTCTTGTTAGGTAGAGAGACCGAATCAAGTCTAGCTAAAATTAACCAAGGGTAAAATGGTTGAAAAATTTCTTACCATTGGCAAGCTCTTTCTCCTTGGCCTCAGCAGTTGGTGCAAAGTTAAGGGGGTTGAATATGCCACCGGGGTACCCGACTTCATTCGGAGGCAAACTGTAGTTCTTAAAAATCGGATCTTGGTTAACACTTCCCGGGTTCTTGATATCTTGCCATCTTCTGATCTCGACGTAGTGGAACAGAATGAATTCGATCACAAACAGGGTCGATGATGATGCAAAGTATTCAGACTTTCCAGCATCATACCACTTAGGCACATTGATTATGCCTATGCTTGTGAAAACCTCAGGCAGTAACATGCCAGCGACACCCAACATAGCCCATCGCCCGTTTACGAGCTCCGCTTGAACGAACCACTTGAGGTTCTCAGGGTCTTCTGCTAGCCCAAGTGGGTCAAACCCATTGTCACCTGGAAGACTGCAAAGTGAAAACAAATGAGCGGCTCACACTTGCTACAGTAAACATACCTTGCTTACAATGTTTTCAGAATCAAACCAGACCGGTCCCCGAGAACCAGACCGGTTGTGTGAATTTGCATTTGGTTATATTTTGGAAATGATGAATTGATTGAACCGGACCGGTGGTGGTCGTTGGATCGGATTTGATAACTTCTTTTTTCTTTCAAAATCTCATTTTTTGATTAATGTAGTAATTTATGACACATATTTTAATGAATTAATTAATATTGTGTTAAAAGTGTAAACCACTAGATGTATTTTCATTTTTGGTTTTCAAACTAACTATATATAAATAAATTACTTTATTTTATAAATAACTTGGTTCGGTGGTTCTTATATCTGACAGTGAACGCTTAAAGCGGTTTGGTATCCGTTTCGGTTCTAAAAACATTGCTTGTTCAGTAAAAGTAGAGAGAGATAAAACCACTAATACAGTCGGAGGAGGTAGTACATTCCGTAAAAATAATACCTTCCGTCGAGGTAACCGGGTGAGGCTAGCCCGGGTAGCCACTCGCCCTTTTTGGCTTCAATCTTGAAGGAACCAGACGAGTAGTTGCTAGCCGGTTTGATCGAAAGTTCTCTGTTTAACTTCCCTGATGATCCGGTTAGGAACCTGGTCCGGGAGGCACATGGCCGGAAAACTGCAACCGGAGCTTGTGTGACGGTGGCCATATTTTTCCGGTGGTGTTAAGATGTTTGCAGATGTTAAGTGAAAATGTATGGTGTGTGTACATCCTTTTGTAATATTGATTGCAGTGGTGATCTTGTGGCTGTGGTTCAAGGTTTGATGAGTTTGCAGATATTGAGGGCACTACTTGGATATGGACCAATGAGAAGCAATATGTTCTTATCCTTATCCGACGTGTCATATCCGCGAAATCTTTTACATTGTTCTTGTTCTTCACAAGTGTCCTATGGGACCCACTTATTGCCACGTTGGAAGATTTTTTATTGATATTGTCATTTGGAATATTTCCTTTCCAATAGTGGGAGGACAAGTGTTTTTAGCATTGTTTTCATGACCGGATCAGAACGGCCGGTTCGATCGGTTAAACCGGGGATCGGTCCGATAAGGTATGATTCGGTTTTAAGTGGTTGAACCTGCCGGTTCTTTTCGAAACGGTGGCCGGATTGGGAAACCGGATTGGTTCGGACCGGTTTTTGAATTTTTTTTTGATTTTTTTGAGTAAAAACGGGGTGTTCACTATAATGTTAGACATACATTCACACAAACCCAAACCTCACTTTGCTCCCACACCAAGGTGGGACAAATTGTTCACCATAATCTTAGACATACATTCACACACACCTAAATCATATATAGGACTATTGTTGATACTTGTTTGATTCAAAACTGGTGAGTAGTGTTTTTTTTTATTTTTCCCCTTATTTTTTTTATTTTTTCCCCTTGTGTACTCATGTGTTGTATGATTTATTGTATGATGACTTGTTATCGATATGACTTTTTGTATACTGTATGCTATGTGTGATATGATTTATTGTATGTTGTCTTTCTATCAGTATGGTCCTTGCTATCGAGTCGGGGGTCTCTTTGGAAGCGGTCTCTCTACCAAACAAGATAGAGGAAAGACTCGTCTATACCTACCCTCCCCAGACCCTGCTCTTGAATGGGATATACTGGGTTTGTTTGTTTGTTTGTTTTGTTAACAACCAAGCAAAACTCTCCATATTTATTAACTACTCCTAATCCTGTATATATATATATATAACTACATATATAATATAATATACTATATATATATATATATAATTATGACGTCATTTAGTTCTTAAATCCGGTCCGACCGGCCCGACCTTCAAACCGGTAAGGCGTCCGGTTCGACGTCCGATCCGGTTCTGAAAACATTGGTTTTTAGTGGTGTGGTTTAAATTTTATACCCATATTTTACCAAAGGGTCTTTAGAGCATTCAAATCGCCTAAGTTTATGAGTAAAATTTATATATTATATTAAATGGTTTTCAATGGTTGTGATCAGAGTAAAAAAAATGTTATCGGTCATCTGCAAATTCGAGGATTCAGTTTTCAACCTTTATAAATTTTATAATATTTTTGAAAATAGTTATGAGTGGAGAAGAAAAAAAAATAATGATAAATATATAAAAAATATTATTTAATGAAACTAGAGAGAAAAATAGTAATTGTTTGTATAATTATAAAAATAAAAATAAGGAATGAGATGTGAATGGTCTTATACTCGCATCACCTTTGAAATAATCTCACACCACATCACTTACAAATGAGCGTTGTAACACCCGGATATTTTTATAGACGAGAAAGAAAGAATAAACGCGAATAAAGAGGAGAAACATAATGTAACCCAAAGTTGAGGGGTTAAAAGTGTCTAAAAAGACAAAACTTTGAAAAGTTGGTGAATAAAGCAACATGGCCGCCCATGTTGCCTGCTTACACTTTGACATTCGGTTTTACAGAGAGAAACAGTAGAGAATTCGAGTTTTAGAGAGAGAAAGAAGAATAATTCGAAGTTTAAGGTAAGATTATGTGTTTTAAGTTGTTTTTGGTCGATTTAGTCTCGGTTATATGCTCATATGTGTTATTGTATGTTCGGGTTGTGTGTTTTAGTGGGTTTTAGGTGTTAAAAACGTCTGAGAAGTTCAAGGGAAGGGTTTAAACTCGAAAGCAGCTAAGGTGAGTTCTAGAACTCCATTTTTAACATGTTTTTAACAAACTTTGGGGTTGGAAAATGCATGTGAACATGTTTTTATGAAAATGGGTTTTTACCCGTATGTGTGTGTGAATGTGTATGTGGGTGGGTGTAAATTTGGGATATATATGTGTGTATGTACATGTTATGATGCTTAGAATGTTAGTACTAAGCTTAGATCATGATTTAGGACTATTTGGGACTAATTTATGATGTTTAAGTGAAAATTAGTTGCCCAACCGCCTAAACAGTGGCCCATGCGTCTAACGGTTTAAATTTTCTAAGTATTTCCAACCGCCCAAAAGTCCGACCACCCAAAGCGTACCCAACCGCCTAGATGTCCATGCGTCTAAGTCAGGCCCATGCAGTTGAATAGTACCCAAACGTCTGGAAAATGTCCCAGAATGACTACGTGTTAGGCCCAAACGCCTGAATAGTGCCCATGCGCCTAAATAGGCCCATGCGTCTAAGTGAAAAATGACCAAGTGTAAGTCCAGACGTCTGCATAGTAGCAAAACGCCTAAACAGGGCAGCAACGGCCAAATAGTGCCCATGCGCCTAGACACTTAGAAAAATTTCTAAAATTTTAGGAAAAAGCAGAAAGTCTATGGTTTGACCTGATTTGACTTATGGGTAATGATTACCCATTTTAAGCATGATTACGGATGTTTTAGGGTTATGGAATGTATGAATGATGTATGATATGTATAATGTGTTATCTATTAATGACGATTAAACGTATTTATCTTATATTATAAATACTTTATATATTATGTTAATACTTTACGTAGTATGACAAACGAATGAAAGAACGTAAATAATAACGTAACGAAATGAAAGATAACAATGATGAAAAGTAAAACGTAATGAACGAAGGAATGAATTGCAAGCAAATGAAAGGAGGTGCACGACCATGTTGTCGTTAGCTCAACTGTGATGCGGGTTAGCTACCCTAAAGGATGCGCACATGGTCAATCATTAAGATTGACAAAGCCCTTTGGTATGCCCTAGGTGACTGGATTAGCTTCATGTACAATGTTCGTAGTTTAATTACCACAGGTCTAGCATCAGCTTCGTGCATAATGTTCGGGGTATATCAATTGGTTGAATGAATGGGAGATATGACTTGCACTAAGTGACTGGATCAGCTTCGTACACAATGTTCGTGGTTTAATTACCATAGGTCCAGCATCAGCTTCGTGCACAATGTTCGGGGTATTGTTCATCGATCCATATGAAAGTAAAAGAATGACGTAACGTACAATGAAAGAAAGAATGGAAGTAAGAAAGTAAATGAATAATGTAAGGTACGTTACGAAAGAATAAAAACGAAAGTAAGAGAATGTTAACGAAAAGCATGAAATGAAAGCATGCTATAAATATGATGGTGGAAAATGAACGATAATGAAAGTTAATATTAATATTCTCTATCTATATGTATAATGCATGATCGTGTATGAAAGAAAAGAAAGGTTTTAATGAGAATATGATATTTTATTTATAAAACTAGAATTTACTCAACAACACTGACTTTTATGTATTTTTCAGTTGGCAGGTAAAAGTTGCTGAGGATGGCACATGACAGCTACTTGACATTTTTTGGGGATGACATCCATTTGAATAACAAATGACATTTTTGTGATGTAATGCAATTATAATATTTTGTAAACCATATTGTATTACTTTGCAAAAGTTGTCATTAATATATATGAAATGACTTTAATTAATTTCCGCTGCGATGTTTTAAATAATTGTATGTTTTATGTGCGATGAATGACCAACTGTGAGGTGCCCAGGAACTTCGTTTGCAAACTAAAAGATCTTTTGAGCACAAGGTGAAATGACCGTTTACAAAGATTATCTGGCTCCTTGAATTTTAAAAGGCCGTTTGGGTTTGCTGTAAAACAATCATTTAAATTTGTGAGTGACATATTTAAGTTAGGGGATGACACGTGTATAGCATAAAACTTATAAAGAGAAGAATTGAATTGTAACACATCATAAAACATAAAAAGATTGTCTCATTATTAGAAGAATTAGAGAAAAAAGTTAAAGGATATACAAATAATCATCAAAGGCATCCTAATTAACGCATGTTGCATTCTTGTATGGGTTTTTGTAGGTGGGTCAAATATATGCATCAACTCGCCAAATGTCAATTAGGAGTTAACCTCACTTCTACCAATAGTTGTCGCGGATGATTTTCTCGATACATCATCATGTTATTTGATATTTGAAAAGAAAACCGACATTAGTTAAACTTAGATGTAACAACTCTCATAAAAATAGAAAAAATAAAGAAAGTAAGAAAAAGAACAATGTTATATAGCTTAATGATTGTACGTTTGGGGTTGTAACTTAGTGGCTAAGGGTTTGGTTGTTTTATGTCACGTAGGGTGATGACAAGACTTGGGTATTGACATGTGGAAGCAAGACTTACGAAGTGTAACGCTTGTCCTCACGGTGCGTAAGGTTATGGCTGTCAGTGATAAGTCGCCAATGGGGATTATGAACCATTTCATTTGCATATTATGTTCCATAATGATAGCTTAGCCTATAAATAGAAATGTGAGGATTTGAAAGTTTTACACTTCTCTTGATTATAAGCTTCAATTGAGGTAATTTTTAAGCTATATTTTGTAGTGCTAGACAACCTCAGGTATGTTATCTAGTTCTAAGTTTAAATTTTAATTTAATTTGGTTTCTAAGTTTGAACTAAGACAGTGGAAAACTTTATCATAATCTAAGCATGGAATGACCCATGCTTAAACCACGAAAGGTTATCCAAAGCCTACCACAATGACGACTAGCTAGCACCTTGTACATTCTGTAGTCATCATATAAAGTCCATGTTACTTTTAATAGGATTAAAAGACCTTCTCAGTCGTAACATTATACAAACTCAAGTGAGTTATCGTGACTATCTTTAAAAAGTGTGATAGTATGCTCGTCCTGCATGTACCAATAGTTAGAGAATTCTGCAATATGCACGGGTCAGTGGGGGGTATGTTTAGATCATTATATGGTTAATTGGGTGTGTTAAAATGGTTAAAAAAAGAAAAACTAGGATGTCTTGTAAGTATCACAACACATTCTCCTTTATTCGATGACGGAATGGATTTGACAAACCCATAACCAGTGGTTGTGGTAAAACCAGAAAAAACTTTATAATTATTAAGCCAAATATCACAACCCTTTATAATTATTAAGCCAAATATCACAACCCATATTGGTAAGCATAACTATCAATATAATTTAGAATCTGTTATTATGCGCTCATTAACAAAATATAAAATAGTTTTGAGTATACTAGTGAAAAAGCGGTTTTGTTTCATATGCGTTGTAATTGATATTCAAAAGAAAAATTTATAGTTTTATTTTCCATTGTATCAACTGTTCATATTCATAGGTGTATAGTTGATGTTAGAGTTTAAGTTTTAGCGAATTAAGCATTTAATACCTAAGTTTTAACATATAGAGCTCAAGAAACGTAAGTCAAACCTAGTTAAGAAAGAGTCTATAACTAATACTTTATTTTAGAAAATGAGAGGTAAAGGTAAAAGAAGGGCATTGCTACTTGGATTCGATTAGAAGAAGCCCAAAACCTCAACATCTAAGTCTGCATCATTCGAGAATCTTGAGAGGGACATCCCTCAAAGTACATCCTAGGTATTCTTATGTATTAACGGTACACAGAGGATGATGAAAGCAGATTGATTGTATTCCATTGATTGATACAAGTATATATAAAGTTACAAAAGATAAGGATGCAACAAATGTGAGAAAGAGCAGGAGCTAACTAACAACCATTGTCTAGCTAAATATTCAAACTATTTCAAATTGTTGATAAATTTTATGATAACTTATTATGCCCCCGTAAGATGGACGGTCTGGGGATCGAGGCCAATCTTGGAAAGAAGTAGCTGAAACCGCGGGCGAAGAAGGGGCTTCGTGAGGACATCAGCAAGCTGGTCATCTCCGGCTATATGTGTAACTCATAGGAAACCACCTTGCACCTTCTCTCGAGCAAAGTTGAAATCCAAGGCAATGTGCTTCATTCGTAAGTGAAAAACAGGATTTGCGGAGTAGGTGGTGGCACTAAGATTGTCACAATAGATGGTTGGAGTTGATGGTGATGTGAATTATGAATCCAAGTTCGTGTAACAGTGATTGTAGCCATTGTACCTTGCTAGTCATTGATGCAACAGCTCTAAATTCAACCTCGGTTGAGGAACGAGCTAAGGTGCTTTGACGTTTTGAGCTCCACGTGATTGGATTTGAGCCAAGGTAAACAATGTAACCGGTGGTGATTCGGTAGTTATCTTTGTCACCTACCCAATCGGCGTCGGTAAAAGCGTAAAGATTGAGGGGAGATGATTTGCGTAGTAATACCCATGATGAATTATGCCATGAAGATATCTAAGGAGACGTTTGAGAGCTGCCTAGTGAAGTGTCGTTAGGGCATGGAAACCGTGATAAGCGGTTAACAATGAAAGCAATGTCGGGTCGTGTGAGTGACAAGTATTGTAATGCACCAACTAACATTCTATAATCAGTTGGTGAGTGATAGGGATCACCCCCATATAATGTGAGGGGTTTAGAGGATGTGATGGGTGTGGTTACCGGTTTGGAATCACTCACTTTGGCTCTTATTAGGATATCATGAATGTATTTATGTTATGAGAGAAGAAGACCTTGTGAGTGAGGGATCGCTTCCACTCCGAGGAAGTAAAATAAATTACTAAGATCTTTGAGAGAGAATTTAGAAGCAAGGGATTTAATGAAACTGAGATGATGTGGAGTGGACCGGTGATAATAATATCATCCACGTAAACACGGATGAAAATATGAGAAGAGGTAGACAGTAGAGTGAATAGGGAAGAGTCAGAGATGGTTGGTTTGAAAGCTTGAGATAATAGGTAGGACTTGAGCTCATCATACCATGTCCGTGAAGCTTGGTGAAGGCCATAGATGGCTTTATTAAGTTTACAAACATGATTTGGGAAAGAGGCATTGGCAAATCTGTGAGGTTGAGCCATGTAGACGTGTAAGGCCCACCTTTCTCAGGGGGACCTCACAGTTGGTCATTCACAGCTTAATATTGGTTTAAGACAATCATCTACTCATATATGTATAAATATATATATATATATATATATATATATATATATATATATATTGCAGCGGAAAATACTGTAATTTCAATTCATTACAAATAAAATATAAACATTGTCTTTAATCCTCAAAACTATTTAGGAGTCCTTTGTTTAGCTTTTCTTCTTCAGGGATGCCAGTCTTTTAGTGCCAAGAAGCTTCAATCCCATGCCTCTATTCCATAGCTCTACTCTTACCTGTCAACTGATATGCATACAAAAGTCAGCTTCGCTGAGTGAATTCTAGGTTTACTTTGCTAAATAACTTTCGTAAGAGATATTAGCTTTATCAGTTGAAAATAATCATTGTGTATCACAATATAAGTACACACAGGCTATCACTTTATCAATACTTTATCATTTATTGTTATTTATTAATCTTCTTTATCCGTCAATTCTCTGTCACAATCGGTGCCTAGGCTCGCCTAGGACTTTACCGACATGCCAATTGAGGGCTTAAGGTCGTACCCGATCAGGCCATTATTATCATGCCAATTCAGGACTTACTGACCTGCCTGTTCGAGCATACTTTATCACTTTATCACTGGTGAGGGCACAACGAATGCAACCCTCCTTTATCAATTGCTTGCAAGGCTTTACTTTATCACTTTATCAAGGTACATGTTATGGCCTAATAACAATTCTTTAAGTTTCACTTATATCTTAGTTTTCACATACACTTAACACATAACAAGAAGCAAACTCTTAGTCTAAGCATTCACATTTCATCAATCATGAGAGATAAACTAGATAACTGACCCTCCGCGGGACAACAGGGGTTCGGTGGCGGCAACCCCTGATAGCGGGGTTCTAGGGGTGGCAGCCCCTAGTGGGGTCCAAGGGGCAACGCCCCTGGCTGGGGCCGGGCTGCCAGGTCAGCGCGCCCGAAAATTATTTTGAACTATTTAAATGACACATTTTACTTTAGAAAAATTTATTTTCTTGATAAAAGGTCTTAAAAACCGTTCTCATAAAAGTATGTATTTTAGTATGCATATCACCCCAAAACATTGAAAACGGGTAAAGGAGGGGTCTAGAACTCACCTGAAATCGTCCAATAGCTTAAATTCTAAGCCTCTTAAGCTATAGCCTGAATGCTCTAGCTGCACGAAAGTTAATATGCAAAAACGTCATTTTCTTCATAGTTTCGCCCACAGTTTCGCTGGTAGTTTCGCTGCCAGTTTCGCTGGCAGTTTCGCTACCAGTTTCGCTGGGCAGCACTTCTGTCAGTTTCGCTGGACAGATTCGCTGGCATGAGCGCCCAACTTTCGTTGGAATTTTCTAGTTTCGCAATGTCTAAGGTCAGCCTAAGTACTTAGCGAAGCTATTAGCGAAACTGTAGTTTCGCTAGAATTCTCCTAGTTTCGCTGGATAAATGCACAGTTTCGCTGGATGAATACTTAAATTCGCTGGATCGGGGCCCAGTTTCGCTGGATGAATAAAAACTAAGAACCAGCCCGTTTTTAACCCAAAATCTTAACTTTTTACGTCCAAATCCTTGGTTTGCCTTCCATGAACCCAAATCTAAGCTTTTTACACGTTTTCATACGTAAAAATTTGACCTTTATGTGTTTCTTTGAACTTTTCAAAACCCCAAAACCCTAGAATCCGGGTTTGATCTACAGAAGGTCTTAGGGGTCGATTCTTACCTTGTTTTGTTGCTATTTCCTTAGTTTTTGATGCTCCAAACACCCAGCTCTTCAATCCTTCAATCTTCCAAGCTCAAATCTAGAGTTCTTCCCACTTTCTCTCTCTATGAAATTGGTGGCTAGGGTTTGAAATGGTGGAATGGATCTGATCATGCATGGTTTAAGGGCTGATTAGGGCCCTTAAACCCATCAAGCCTAGCCCATTAAGGCTAATTTGATCCATAGCCCACTAATTTACCCCTTTATTTCTTAAATTAACCCTTAAAAGCCCATTATTATTAAATGGCTTGTTTCGGGAAATTTCGGGGCGTTACAAGTCTCCCCCCTATTTAGGTTTCGTCCTCGAAACCTGCCTCGTCGTTAAACAGATCGGGGTATTGTCGTCTCATTTCCTCCTCGGATTCCCAGGTGGCATCTGACCCCTTTCGATGTTTCCGTTGCACCTTGACTTGCTTGACTATTTTATTTCTCAATCGTTTCTCCTTCCGGTCCAGTATAGCCACTGGTTGCTCAACATAGTTCAGCTTTTCGTCCACTTCGATGTCGTCTAGAGGCACGACTGCCTCACCTGGTGCTAGACATTTTCTTAGATGCGACACATGAAATGTAGGGTGAATCCCACTTAGTTCTTCTGGAAGGTCTAGCCTTTAAGCTACATCCCCAACTCGTGCTAGTACCTTAAATGGTCCGATAAACCTGGGACTCAGTTTCCCCCTCTTCCTAAATCGGATAATCCCTTTCCATGGCGACACTTTTAACATTACCTGTCACCCACGCTAAATTCTATTGGTCTCCTTCTTCTGTCGGCGTATGACTTCTGTCTATCCTTTGCAGCCTTCATATACGTCTTGATATTCTCCAACTTTTCCGTGGTGGCTTCCACGACTTCCAAGCTCCCTAGTTCCTTCTGACCGACATCACCCCAACAAATAGGAGTTCTGCACCGTCTACCGTACAATAACTCGTATGGGGGCATTTTAATACTGGCGTGGTAGCTGTTGTTATAGGAGAACTCTGCTAGTGGCAAATGATCATCCCAGTTACCGCTGAATTCGATAACGCATGCCCGAAGCATATCTTCCAGTGTCTGGATCGTTCTTTCCGATTGCCCATCGGTCTACGGGTGGTATGCGGTACTAACGTGCAACCTCGTACCCATTTCTTCATTGAACTTTTTCCAAAACTTTGAGGTGAACCGCGTATCTCTATCTGAAACAATCGATACGGGCATACCATGCCGCACCACAATTTCTCGGATAAACAGTTCAGCAAGCTTTTCTGAATAATTGCTTACTTGATTGGCAGGAAATGCGCACTCTTAGTCAGTCTATCAACTATCACCCATATCATGTCGTGGCCTTTTGTCGTGCGCGGTAATTTAGTGATGAAGTCCATGGTAACATGTTCCCACTTCCATTCTGGTACTTCTAATGGCTGAACATAACCATAAGGTCTTTGGTGCTCAGCCTTCACCTGTAGGCACGTGAGACATTTATTTACATACGCAACCACATCTCTCTTCATCCCAGGCCACCAATAATCTTTCTTCAAATCGTGGTACATCTTGTTTGTGCCTGGGTGTATTGAGTAGCGGGTCTTGTGCGCTTCATCCATAATCTTTTCCCGCAAGTCACCATGCTTCGGAACCCATATCCTGCCATGGAAGGTCTTAACACCCAAGGTGTTCTCTACCAATTCATCCACTTTTCCCACCATCCTTTCCTTATTGATTTGCTGCTCTTTTAAAGCGTCCATTTGAGCTTTGCTTATCATCCTCATAACATCTGGGGTCACTATTAGTTGGCACGCCTTCACCCGGATCGGTTCATATCCTTCCTTTCGGCTCAGGGCATCGGCTACCACGTTCGCCTTACCCGGGTGATAATGGATTTCACAGTCGTAATCCTTTATCAACTCCAACCACCTCCTCTGTCTCATATTTAGGTCATTTTGCTCAAAGAAATATTTCAGACTTTTGTGGTCGGTAAATATGGCGCACTTAGTTCCATACAAATAGTGTCTCCAGATCTTCAATGCGAACACTACTGCGGCAAGTTCCAAATCGTGAACCGGGTAGTTAACCTCCATGTCCTTTAACTGTCTGGATGCGTAAGCTATAACCTTTCCTCTTTGCATCAACACACAGCCTAACCCACAGTAAGAAGCATCGGATTATACCGTTAGGTCTTCATCTCCCTCCGGTAGGGTTAGCACAGGAGCTTTGGTTAGTCTATTCTTCAACTCCTGAAACGCATCTTCTTGTTCCTTTCCCCAACCGAACACCACATTCTTCCTCGTTAACCTTGTTAACGGGGAAGCTATCTTTGAGAAGTCTTTGATGAACCTCCTATAGTAGCCAGCCAATCCCAAGAAACTACGGATTTTGGATGGCGTCCTCGGGGAATTCCATTGCGTAACTGCCTCGACTTTTGCTGGATCAACCATAACTCCCTCGGAATTTATAATGTGCTCTAAAAACTGCACCTCCCGCAGCCAGAAGGCACATTTAGAGAACTTCGCATATAGTTTCTCCCTTCGTAAAGTTTCTAACACCTCCTTGATATGACAAGCGTGGTCTCCCTCATTCTTTGAGTATATCAAAATGTCGTCAATAAAGACTATCACTGATCTATCCAAGATCGGGCGACACACGCGATTCATCAAGTCCATGAATGCCGCAGGAGCATTGGTTAGCCCAAAAGACATAACCAGAAACTCATAGTGGCCATAGCGCGTTCGGAAAGCCGTCTTTGGGATACCTTGCTCCCTTACCTGCAGTTGGTGATATCCAGATCGGAGATCTATTCGGGAGAACCAACTTGCCCCTTGCAACTGATCAAACAGATCGTCCATCCGGGGTAGAGGGTATCGATTCTTCATGGTCAGCTTATTCAACTCCCTGTAATCTATACACATCCTCATGCTGCCATCCTTCTTCTTCACAAACAGCACTGGAGCGCCCCATGGAGAAATGCTGGGCCTAATGAATCCTTTGTCAAGGAGTTCTTGCAGTTGTGACATGAGCTCCTTCATCTTGGAGGGAGCTAGGCGGTAGGGTGCTTTGGTAATGGGTTGGGCTCCTGACAGCAAGTCAATCTGAAACTCTATCTCTCTATCCGGTGGTACTCCGGGCAGATCCTTCGGGAATACGTCAGGAAAGTCCCGCACCACTGGTACATCGGACAACTCCTTCATTTTATCCTTAACATCCTTGATATACGCTAGATAAGCTCCGCACCCTCGCCTCATACATTTCTCCGCCTTGATCATGGAAATGATCCTTGGAACCTTACAATCGTTATCACCGTAGATCGTAACCGGACTACCATCTGGAGCCGTCAATCGGATCATCTTTCGCTGGAATACTATGTTAGCATCGTGGGTAGCTAACCAATCCATCCCTAGTACGACATCGAAACCTCCTAAGGGCATGGCAAACAATTGTGCGGGAAAGTAATGACCCCCTAGTTTAATGTGGAAATCCTCTATCACTCTGACTATTCTAATGGACTTACCATCGGCTGTCTCTACTTCGAAGGCATCATCTACTTCCTTAGTTTGGGCATCTAGTGTAGCACAGAAGGATACAGATACAAAACTCTTACTGGCATCACTATCGAATAATATGGAGGCACAAACATCATTGATGAGGAACGTACCTGACACTACGTCCGGGTCTTTCCTTGCTTCCTTCTTGCTCATGGTGAAAGCCCTTGCCCTGACCTTGGACTTTCCATCCCCCCCTTGTCATTATCCCTGCTTGTTCCTGAGCCTCCCGGCTTAGTTTTCTTGCAATCACTGCTGCGGTGCCCCGACTCGTGGCAGTTGAAGCACTTGTCCACTTTCGGGCACTCTCTCGCCAGGTGACCAGTTTTCCCACACCGGTAGCACCCAGGGCTGCCCATTCGGCATTCTCGGGATGCCTCCTCCCGCACTTCCCACATTCCTTGACTTCTTCGACCCCCTTCACAATCGCTTGTTTTGCATCCACTCTTGCTTTCTTGTTTCCCGGTTGGTAGTTACCACTTCCATACCTCTTCCCATTATTATTCCACACTTTCCTCGTCTAACCCACTGTCACAGGCCTGCGGTGATCATACAACCTTCCACTGAGGTCCACTGCCGATCTGAAGGTACCAGGTCGGGCAGTGACCATGTCCCTACGAATGTCCAGAGGCAACCCTTGTATGTACCTCTTGATCCTCTTGGATTCGGGAGTCACCAAGTCAGGCACCAGACGTGCCATTTCATTAAATTTTGTGGTATATTTGATGCGCATGTTTCCAGCCTCCAGACTCACAAACTCTTGTTCAATCTTGTCAAGCTCCCTTTCCGGGCAGTACTCCTCTATCACCAACCTCTTCATCTCCGGCCACTTCATCCTCTTAATAGCCTCCTCTCCGTAAGACTCAGCAATGTTATCCCACCAACACAGTGATGGATCCAAAAGGGAATGGGAAGCAAACTTCACCTTTTGGTTTTCACGGCACTCACTGATCTTCAGTACGGCCTCCATTTCCCTGATCCAACACTGGGCAGTGGCAACATTACCAGTGCCATCAAATGTTGGGGGCTTACACCTCTGAAAATCCCCGTAGCTGCACCCCTTCGCCCTCTCTTCCACCTCAGGACCATCATGGTTACCCAGACGATCTCCCTCGTCGCTCAACTCCTCAGTCTTGACCGCCCCTTTCTTATCAACTTTTTCTGAAGCCGTACTCTTCTTACTGTCGCCCTTAACCTGCTCCACAAATTCTGCAAGCAGAGCGGGCATCACTCCAGACAGGACCTGGTGCACCTCTTGGGCAATAGCTTCCTTTACTGTTTCCTTCAGTTTTGCTTGGTCAGTGGTAGGCCCCTCGGCTCCCGTTTCTAACTCAACCTCCTCCTCCTTAACTGGTTCATCAACCGGCTTTCTGGTTGACCCTTTTGTTGGCTTCACAGTTGCACTTGCAGTTTCTTTTGCCTTAGTCGAGGGCCTTCCCCTAGTGCTTCTCCTGGTGACCATGGTTGGAACTGCTTTCTTTGGTGCCATTCTTTCTACTTCCTATAAGATTCAGAATGTTAGTATGGTCCTTCAAGGCAAGTTCAGTTCACGACAAGTTTTGTAAATTTTTAATAACAGTGGCCAGTTGTGATTAACTACTTACAGAACTTCTCGTGCCCTAAACTTTCCTATCCTGAACCACACTAACACCAGAACCTACTATACCTAATCTATGCATGTATAAGTCATATAAATTCAGATAGGCATCACAGATATCCTTATCATACCCTACCTCGATTCTAACTTAAATAAGAAGGCACTACCCATTATAACAATACTTACAACCTAATTGTTACCTCTTGGCATGGAGCTTCTTGGACTGGCATCCTTGACACTTGGTCCCATTATCTGTTTAAGTTTAGGTTTATAAAATAATTTTGCCAAATCTCTTAAACATTGGCTCTGATACCAACTTGTAAGGCCCACCTTTCTCAGGGGGACCTCACAGTTGGTCATTCACAGCTTAACATTGGTTTAAGACAATCATCTACTCATATATGTATAAATATATATATATATATTGCAGCGGAAAATACTGTAATTTCAATTCATTACAAATAAAATATAAACATTGTCTTTAATCCTCAAAACTATTTAGGAGTCCTTTGTTTAGCTTTTCTTCTTCAGGGATGCCAGTCTTCTAGTGCCAAGAAGCTTCAATCCCATGCCTCTATTCCATAGCTCTACTCTTACCTGTCAACTGATATGCATACAAAAGTCAGCTTCGCTGAGTGAATTCTAGGTTTACTTTGCTAAATAACTTTAGTAAGAGATATTAGCTTTATCAGTTGAAAATAATCATTGTGTATCACAATATAAGTACACACAGGCTATCACTTTATCAATACTTTATCATTTATTGTTATTTATTACTCTTCTTTATCCGTCAATTCTCTGTCACAATCGGTGCCTAGGCTCGCCTAGGACTTTACCGACATGCCAATTAAGGGCTTACTGTCGTACCCGATCAGGCCATTATTGTCATGCCAATTCAGGACTTACTGACCTGCCTGTTCGAGCATACTTTATTACTTTATCACTGGTGAGGGCACAACGAATGCAACCCTCCTTTATCAATTGCTTGCAAGGCTTTACTTTATCACTTTATCAAGGTACATGTTATGGGCCCAATAACAATTCTTTAAGTTTCACTTATATCTTTAGTTTTCACATACACTTAACACATAACAAGAAGCAAACTCTTAGTCTAAGCATTCGCATTTCATCAATCATGAGAGATAAACTAGATAACTGACCCTCCGCGGGACAGCGGGGGTTCGGGGGCGGCAACCCCTGATAGCGGGGTTCTAGGGGCGGCAACCCCTAGTGGGGTCCAAGGGGCAACGCCCCTGGCTGGGGCCGGGCTGCCAGGTCAGCGCGCCCGAAAATTATTTTGAACTATTTAAATGGCACATTTTACTTTAGAAAATTTTATTTTCTTGATAAAAGTTCTTAAAAACCGTTCTCATAAAAGTATGTATTTTAGTATGCATATCACCCCAAAACATTGAAAACGGGTAAAGGAGGGGTCTAGAACTCACCTGAAATCGTCCAATAGCTTAAATTCTAAGCCTCTTAAGCTATAGCCTGAATGCTCTAGCTGCACGAAAGTTAATATGCAAAAACATCATTTTCTTCATAGTTTCACCCACAGTTTCGCTGGTAGTTTCGCTGCCAGTTTCGCTGGCAGTTTCGCTACCAGTTTCGCCGGGCAGCACTTCTGTCAGTTTCGCTGGACAGATTCGCTGGCATGAGCGCCCAACTTTCGTTGGAATTTTCTAGTTTCGCAATGTCTAAGGTCAGCCTAAGTACTTAGCGAAGCTATTAGCGAAACTGTAGTTTCGCTGTAGCGAAACTGTAGTTTCGCTAGGATTCTCCTAGTTTCGCTGGATAAATGCACAGTTTCGCTGGATGAATACTTAAATTCGCTGGATCGGGGCCCAGTTTCGCTGGATGAATAAAAACTAAGAACCAGCCCGTTTTTAACCCAAAATCTTAACTTTTTACGTCCAAATCCTTGGTTTGCCTTCCATGAACCCAAATCTAAGCTTTTTACACGTTTTCATACGTAAAAATTTGACCTTTATGTGTTTCTTTGAACTTTTCAAAACCCCAAAACCCTAGAATCCGGGTTTGATCTACAGAAGGTCTTAGGGGTCGATTCTTACCTTGTTTTGTTGCTATTTCCTTAGTTTTTGATGCTCCAAACACCCAGCTCTTCAATCCTTCAATCTTCCAAGCTCAAATCTTGAGTTCTTCCCACTTTCTCTCTCTACTTTCTCTCTCTATGAAATTGGTGGCTAGGGTTTGAAATGGTGGAATGGATCTGATCATGCATGGTTTAAGGGCTGATTAGGGCCCTTAAACCCATCAAGCCTAGCCCATTAAGGCTAATTTGATCCATAGCCCACTAATTTACCCCTTTATTTCTTAAATTAACCATTAAAAGCCCATTATTATTAAATGGCTTGTTTCGGGAAATTTCAAGGCGTTACAAGACGTCTTCGGTTAGGGTGCCTTGTAAGAAGGCATTATTTATGTCCAATTGGCGAAGAGACCAATTTTAGGAGACATCAATAGAAAAGGATGAGACGTAAGGTGGCAGGTTTAATGACGGGATTGAAGGTCTTGACATAGTCAATTCCGGGTCTTTGGTGGAACCCTTTAGCAACCAGTCGAGCTTTTAAGCGATTAATGGTCCCATCGGGTTTATACTTGGTGCGATAAACCCATTTACAACCAACTAAGTTGAAAGATGATGTGGAAGGAAAAAGAGACCAGGTATGGTTACGTTCAAGTGCCTCAAATTCTTCCGTCATAGCCTTACGCCAGAGAGGGTGTTGAGGGCATGGAGGACTGTAGTTGTCACACCCTTAATTTTCACAAACAGGGTAATACCGTTAGGCGCGTGACATACCACGATCCCAGCCATTAGTTACACCAAACGACACAACATTTATAAAAATATAATTGCTTATTAACGATAAAACTTTCCAAATCAGAGTTAACTAAGAAAACATAATAATAAATATGGAAGCGTATCAGTTCATAATTCAAACGACGCGACATGCGCAACAAATATTAAGTTGATAGCAAATGTAAATATGTTTTGTTGACCAGACAATGATGAAATGCAATGTGAGATGATCCTATCGTGCACGTCTTAGGAACCTGAAAGAAACATGTTAAGTGTCAACACAAGGTTGGTGAGTTCACAGGTTTTGATAAACAAAACATAATGTAACAGATACAGTAAACAAAGTAATATCAGTAGATAGCTAGTCTACTTAACTAGTTACTAAGTGTATGAAGTTCGCAACCGAAGCTGACAATGTAAATAAACACCTCGGCTGTGAATACCAGGTCACAGCAACAAAAACTAGGTTAATTAAACACCTGTTTGACGAACGTTATGCTAGCATGACTAGCCCGGGTAGGATTTGTCAAACCCAGTAGATCTACTCAGAATTACCTCGCTATAATACGTACATTTACGGTTCGAGTATGATGACTTAAGTGGTATAACACTAGTAAACATGTGATATTATAGTAATACTGATCAATGAAAATAAGTTTGAACACACGTTTCTTTCACCCCAAGAAAAAAGTAAAGCGAGGCTGGAAACTTACCTTGAAAGCACAACGATGAAGTAATGTGAGAACAAAAGATTGTACTTCCGATCAACCTGAATGTACATTTAGTAATAATTAATATTAAGTACTAAACATTAACGCAAGAATAGTACGGTTTTGCGTTCGCGTCTCAGTTACGGTGCTGACCCTTGATTATTTTCCCCCTCATAGGCACATACTGTCGTAACTCACTCATGCGAGGAAGTATTATATATATGTATGTAGTGATATTACACAAAAACATAGATACATACGTATACTCATGCATGACCAGCTGCATAATTATTACATATTCTATACAAACAATTCATGTTATATATAAATATTTATATATATATTTCGTACATCACACCCTTATATGGACTCAAACGCACTTAACACTAAGTCATGCCCCAAACACCATCAAATAAATTATATACAATATTTTCAGAACCGAATCGGACGTCGAACCGGATGCCTTACTGGTTTGGTGGTCGGACCGGATTTAACTATATTTTAATTATATTTATATATGTAATTAAATATAAGTAATTTATATATGATTTATACATATATTTTATAGTTATATATAAAACGTAACTATATTTGTATATCCTAGGTACTAATTTATGGTTTAACACCCCGTTTTACCCATTAAAATAAAAAAAAATTCAGAAAACCGGTCGGAACCGGGTCGGTTTGCCGGTCCAACCGCCGGTTCGGTTCGGACCGGCCGGCCGGTTCAAAGCCACAAAAACGAATCACCCCTGACCGGACCGGACCAGCCCCCGATTCGCGGTCGACCCGGTCGGACCGGCCGGTCCGATCCGGTCTCAACAACATTGATTATATACATATAATAGAACACACACGACATAGATGCATATATATTACAATCCTAATTTACATCATACACACCACCTATTTTTATATTATAAACATATCATGCATCCACTAAAAATAAAGTATATATATATATCATGCATACACTCACATAATATGTGCATAACAATCACACACATGAACCATCATCACATCTCCATAGTCTTTTTCGGTTACCCCCACGACTATAGCAACCCACTATACAATCCAAAGTACACACCCTGATACAAGGGTTTACACGCAATCATTTAAACAAGAACATACCCAACAACAACACTTAAACATGCACACCGCAAAGCAACTTACATACATATACAATGCAATATATACTTTCACATACATAATATCATACCTACACTTTATATATATACCACATAGATGCATAAACATGCACGTAAAGTTAAGGCACATATATGCACACAAGGATCGAGACCTTCCTTCCCAAATATCCCTCTGCCAACTCAAACATACAACCACGCACAAGACGTACGCACATATAATTAATACTAAGGCATCACTCACACTCACAATTCACACACAACACACACCTACATACGCAGATCACAGTGCATACAGCAGCATACATGCATACGGGCACACACACACATCACGCAACATACATGCATACGGGCACACATACATATCACGCATCACATAACACCCATGAAACCATTATGCATCGTAAACCCTATATATATACATTGAATACGGAACCGATCACATCAACGCGCTAAACACACACACACACCCGAACAAAGACGACATTTCCAACCTGTTACATCGACCATAGAACCCGGACCCAGAACACTACAAGAAAATTGAATTTTTGCGTCAATGTTTTTTGCGGCGATCCATAAATCGTCGCAAAAAAGACACAAAACGACAAAAATTTAATTTTTTGACTTTTAAAAGTCAAAGGTATTACTTGCGGCGACATTTCGTCGCAATAAATAACAATTAATTATTTTTCAATTTATTAATATCACAAAAATCTTTTCTCATGACGCCAAAAATCCCGCCCTCTCTTTTGCGGCGATTTGTCGTCGCAATAAATGCAAATTAATTATTAAATATTTTAATATTTAAGTAAATAAAAGCATATCGTCGCAATTTGTTTATTGCGGCGATATATCGCCGCAAAAAAGTTCTCCAGTTTTTAGTCGGAACTTCTTTAATCTGAACATCTACAACAAAACCCCAAATCCCCAATTGAGCACCCTACCCCTTCTCCCCACTGCGCAGCGCGACCACCACCCCCACTCCCCCACCGCCGGCCATAACCGCCCACCGTCGGCCGGTCCACAGTCGGCCGGGTCCACCGTCGCAAGCTCCGGCCCTACTCCGTCGTTCTCCACCGTTGGCCGGCCCCCTTCTCCGTCACTACCGCTGCTGCTCCACGTGCACCACCACTGTTCCTCCTCCTTCACCGCCTCTTTTGCATCATAGTCACCACCACCACTTCTGATTTCAAGTAATAACCTCAATTGTTTCTAATTTGGTGTTACTTTGTAGTTAATTTTGAAATTAGGGATTTTGTGTTCATTTTGCCTAATTTGTAGTTTTATGGTTATGAACATGGATGTTTAGCTTAGTTAAGATCAAGTAATATGTGTGTATGTATGTATTTAACAATGTGTATCATAATAATGTTAATTTTGTGTTAATATGTGGTTCTTGTTTAAGAAAAAATATGTGTATGTTTATGTATGTGGTTATGAAATTAGGGTTAGAAAGTTTATGAAATTGTTAATAAAGTTTAAGAAAAAATGTGTTTAAGAAAAAAGTCTAAGAAATTAGGGTTAGAAAGTTTATGAAATTGGTTCTTGTTTAGAAAGTTGTATGTGTTTAAAATGAAAGTTTATGTATGTGTGTTTATGTATGTGGTTATGTATGTGTTAATTAATATGTATGTTTATGAAAAAATGAAATAACATGTGTGTATGTATTTTAATCATGGATGTTGAACTTAGTTGAGTTGAAATAATATTGTGTTAATTTGTAGTTATTTGGGGTTTTGAAGTTTATATTGTTTTGAAATCATGGATGTTGAACTTAGTTGAGTTGAAATCATGGATGTTGAACTTAGTTGAGTTGAAATAAGATGTATATGTGTATTTATGTATGGATGTATATGTGTATGTGTATATGTATGTTGAATTGTGATTAAAATGGATGTATATGCGTATTTTTGTATGGATGTATATGTGTATGTGTGTATATATGTTAAATTGTGATTAAATGGATGTATATGTGTATTTATGTATATGTGTATTTGTGTATGGATGTATATGTGTATTTGTGTATGGATGTATATGTGTATTTGTGTATGGATGTATATGTGTATGCGTATATGTGGGTATTTGTGTTTGTATTTCCCTAGTTTTAAATGTGTTAAGATAATTAATATTAGAATGGATGTATTTGTGTATGGATATCCATATATGTGTATGTGTGTATGTATGTTAAATTGAGATTAAAATGAATGTTAAATTGTGATTAAAATGGATGTATATGTGTATTTGTGTATGGATGTATATGTGTATTTGTGTTTGTATTTCCCTAGTTTTAAATGTGTTAAGATAATTAATATTTGTTTGTAGACACAGTTATGACGATTGATAAGACTTGGACTACTTTAGAAATAAATTTTCCAAAGAATATTTGATTGGTCTTAAAGCATTCATGGAAAGGTGTAAGAATTATACGAATGGCCAAAATAAAGCTCGGTATCCGTGTAATAATTGCAATAACAGTTATTGGTTTCCTCTTCCAACAATAGAGCGCCATATACATAATAATGGTTTTTGCCGATTTTACAAACCGTGGACGCATCATGGTGAATCATATGTTCCACCTGATATGCAAGAATCTGAATAGAAAGGCTATGTGGATTACTACACTTCTCCTGAAGTCAAGGCTCGGTCTGCAACCAACAAGTCCAACAAAGGGAAGCAGACGATCAAGGGACATGGCGGCCGGGCATCTTTAGCCCAATGTCGTTATATGTTTGTAAGTTGTTTTAATCTAATATGTTTATAACTTGTTTTATGTGTTTGTAAGTTACTTTTATATTATTATATAACTATATAATGTGTTCACAGCGGGAAGAAGGTTCTGATGAATCTGGGAGTGCCATATTAGCATATCGTCGCTTCTATACCGATTCAAGCGGTAATTTCTATCAACCTGAACCCGCTGCATACTATGTAAGTAATGTACATGTCTTACAATTTTATAAAAATAAAGTAATATATAACATCACCATATACATAACATTGTTTATTTTTTTATAAACTATAAAGGAGCAAATGGTCGCGCTTGAACAACAACATCCAGAAATGTCAGAGAAACAAATAATGTGCTAGGTGTTGGGGGAGCGGCCCGGGTGGGAACGTGGCATCGGTCCAATACCGAGCGTGCCTTCACAACCCCCACCTCCACCTCATAGAATAGATCAGCGGATGTTCTCACAATCTGAGGTTGAGGAGATGATAGCAGCGAGACTGGCCAGTGAGCAAGAACAATGACAGTCACAGATGATGGCTAATATGATGGCACAAATGCAAAGTCAAATCCAAAGCAAAGTCCAGAGCGCGTTGAAGAGAAGTGGTCATTCTCAAGAAAAAGATGAAGATGAAGAAGATGATGGTGGGTCGTCATAGGATGCATGGTTTGATGGTTTTGATAGTGCTTGAGATTGTTATGAATATTTTCAGTTTGATGCTTGCTATGAATATTTTCAGTTTGATGCTTGCTATGAATATTTTCAAACATTATTTGTATGACAATATTTTGTTTATATGCTATGTTTGCGAATGGTTTGATGGTTTTGATAGTGTTTAGTGATTTTGAACAACAGGTTTGGTACCCAGAAAAATCTGGGTGGATTGCGGCAAATGCAGTAAAATTATTTAAAAAAAGGGTCTTTTTTGCGGCGATTTTTCGTCGCAAAAAACAGTCAAGCATAAGGATAATATCGTCGCAAAAAAAATTTTTGGTCAAAAAATTTGCGGCGATTTATCGCCGCAAAAAGTAATGTTTTCGTCGCAAAAAACCTCGTCGCAAAAAGAATTTCACCTTTTTTATAATAAGTAGACCCCACAAAAGAAATCGTCGCAAATGTCGTCGCAAATAACATTTTGCGACCACTCTTTTACGGCGAATTTTTTGCGACCACATTTTCATCGCAATATATCTTTTGCGACGACAATTGAGCCTTCTGCGACGATTGCAGTCGCCGCAAAAAGGCATTTTTCGAACACGCAAACGTACGCAAAAACCGCAACCTGAAAACACATTGCATCGAACATGAACGAACTAGAAAAGTATTTGTACCGCACAGGTCGTCGAGGAATCAGTTGTCGCGATTGCTTTGGGATCACCGAGTGTGCGCCGCCGACGAAGATGATCGATTAAGGAGAAAGACCGCCGGGAAACGACGATGGTTGATGGCTGCCGGAGGGTTGTTGTGCAGTTGTGAGGGCTGCCGTGGCTAAAGGAGTTTGCTAGGGTTGAGTATTTGGAGTGGAAACCGAATAGGTGGTTCACGGGAGTGGTTTATTTGGATGTTTTCGTTTTTTGCAACTTGTCATAATTGGTCCTTCTACTTTATCTAATTGACACATGAGTTTGATTATTTATTTAGTTAGTTTAGTTTAGGATATTGATAATTAGTTAATTAGTTGGATATTGATTATTAGTTAACTAGTTTGGTTTAGGTTTACTTAAATCATATAAAATTCATATTAACGCCAAGGTTTTAATCTATGATGGTAAAATAATCGAATAATGGAAGGTCAAGTTAACGACGTATAACCTAAAAACGTGGGTTGCCACAGTAGTAGTTCAGTCAAGGAAGTAGGGTGGTGGTGTATAAGAAGAAGTCAAAGTTATAATAACGGGGATTAGGTTTGGGATCTGAACGAGTAGTAGGTTGTGGGTGGGGGTGGAGAAGCGACAAAGAAGCGGGTGGAGTATGGAGAATGGGATCTAGGGGAGATGGTGTGGGAGTGAAGGATGGCAAATTGGGAAGTGTGGGAGAGGTTGTGGGGGGTAAAAGATGGTTGGGCCGAAGGTGGTAGGGGTCGTGGGGGTGTGCTTGAGGGATGTTGATCCAGAGGGGTGGAAAGGGATGGCTTGGGTTGAGATGTGGCAGGAGATGTATGGGAGGGGGAAGGGTTGGGGTGATTAGTATGGGAAACCATGAATTGGGGGAGGGTGACGTGGGGTGGTGGAGGTATTAGTGAGTTGCTCGTATGGGAAGATATGTTCCTTAAAAATGACATGATGAGAAGTGTAGGTTTTACGAGAGGTAGGGTCGAGGGTGTAATAGGCATTTTGGGAAGGGAATAGCTAACAAAAATACATAGGATGGACCGAGGGTGGAGTTTGTTGGGTGAATAAGGGTGTAACCACGGGTAACACAACCAACCAAAACTACGTAGTTTGTTGTAGTTAGGGAGTTTGTTGAAAAGACAATGGTATGGAGAGTGGTGGTGGAGAGTTAGAGTGGGAAGAAGATTGATGAGGTAGGCCGCAGTTGTGAAGGCAAGGGCCAAAAGGTGACAGGTACATGAGATAGAAGTGAAAGGCCAGTTTCGATGATATGGCGATGTCGTCGTTCAGCATAGCCGTTGTGTTGGGGAGTATGAGGGGGAGATGTGAGGTGTGATATACCACAAGAATGGAGATGAGGAAGGACCATGATATACTCTCTACCATTTTTAGAGAATAATTGTTTGATTTTTCTATGGAAGTGGTTAGGGATTCAGATTTTTGTTTTAAAGGATAAAGCCAAGTATCCTTGGTGTAATGATCCACAAATATAATATAATTTCTAAATGTCAAAAGAGGCGATCGGTGAACACCACACATCAGAAAATATTAAGTCAAGTGGAGCATTCGAGGAAAGTGTAGAAATAAAAAATGGTAAACGATGACTTTTATTAATTCTGCAAGAATTACAACTTTCATTAAAAATAGAAATAGTACTAATAGTAGATGATAATGTCTTGAGAGTTTGATGGTGTGAATGACCAAGACGATGATGCAAGGTCATGGAAGTAGCGCGATGCATGGTGAAGTCCAAATGAGAAATTGGGGATTGGAGCTCATACATTCCGCGGGTTGATTTTCCCTGGAGCAGAGGAGTTTGTGAGTGTCGGTCCTTGATAACAAAAAAAACAAAAGAAGAATTCTATTAGAAAATCATTATCATGATAAAGACGAGAGATGGAAATAATGTTACGAGCTAGAGAAGGAACATATAAAACATTATGAAGAATTAACGGTGTATGTGAGGTGTGGATAACTAAAGAGCCGATATGAGTTATTTTCAAACACTAACCATCACCAATCACGAGCTCTTCAGTACCATCATAAGGTGCATGGAGGTAAAGGTTGTTGAGATTGTTTGTCACATGGTGAGAAGCATCGCTATCAAAAAGCCAATTTACAGCGGTTGATTGTTGAGTATTCATGGTGTGCACTTTAGCATTTTTGCCTTGGGAATTCTTGCTGAATGAGGGCACAAGATGTGTGGGGTGTGCCTTTTTAAATACATCATAGTTAGTGAGAGGATGGCCCGGATGTGGCACCATTGGCATTTGCCGAGAAACTGGTAGGCAGTGGATGTGGATAAAGGAGTGGGTAGTAGTCCAGGGGCTTTATTTGGTTGGCGAGAGGACCATGGTTTGGTTGGTTGTTTGCTAGGGTGTTGTGAGCGGTTATGTGATGGTTTGGTTTGCTAGGGTGTTGTGAGCGGTTCTGTGGTGCTGTGAGCAGTTCTGTGAGAAGCCTGGTCAAGGCCATTAAGGATAACATCTTCCTCGTCCATCTTCTTTCCCAATATAGCTAGTTCATTGACAATGGTTTTCACGCCTTGCATATAATCTGTGATGGTTTGGTTTGGAGTTTTTGTGGATCGTTTCAGCCGATGCTGAAGTTGTTTGATATGACCTCAAGAGGGAGAGGCATATGTAGTGGCAAGAATCTTCCAAGCTTCTTGAGATGGACCGACGTTAGTAACAAGCGGTACGATTGCAGGGGAGAGGCTTCCCACTAGAGCACCGAATAGCAGGAGTCTTGACGAAACTGACAACTGTGGTTTTTTTGGATCCATCAGCAGCTACGGTTGGAGGAGGGGCTGGATTGGTACCGTCAATGAATTGGTAAAGGTCCAAGCCATGCATAATGTTTCAATTTGGGTTTTCCAAGCCAAATAGTTGGTGGATGTGCGTTTTAGAGTGGCTGGAAAACTCACCATCATGAGGTTATTGATAGTGTTAACAGAGAGGTTATCGTTGGAACCCATGGCGGAGGAGAAGATGAAGATGTGGAAGAAGTCAATAGGCTATGGCTAGAACCTTGCTCTGATACCATTAAGAGTACACAAAGGATGATGAAAATAGATTGATTGTATTCCATTGATTGATACAAGTTATATAAAGTTACAAAAGATAAGGATGTGTAACACCCGTATTTTTATAAGGAAATAAAAGAATAAAAGAGAAGAAAAAGGGAAGGAAATGAAAGTCAACTTAAAGTGGAAGGGTTAAAAGTGTAAAAAGGGCAAAAAGTGATAAAAGTTGGTGAAAAAGTGGTATGGCGCCCATTTGTTCTGCACAAGATTCTCATTCGGTTTTTAGAGAGAGAAACAGCAGAGACTTCGAGTTTAGAGCGAGAAAGAAGAAGAATTCAAAGTTTGAGGTAAGATTAAGTGTTTTAAGTCGTTTTTGGTCGATCTAGTCTCGGTTATATGCTCATACGTGTTATTGCATGTTCGGGTTGTGTGTTTCAGTGTGTGTTAGGTGTTAAAAACATCTGAGAAATTCAAGTTTTAGAGTTTGAAGGTTGAGAGCAACAAGGTGAGTTCTAGACCCCGGTTTTTACTTGTTTTAAACGATCTTTAGGGCTGAAAATGTATGAAAATAGTTTTTATAAAGTTCATGGGGAATACCCGTATGTTTCATGTATGCATGATGATGTTTTATGCTCGTATATGTTATGATGATGTTTAGGAAAGTAAATACAGATTAAGAACATGTTAAGATGTTGTTGGGACTGGAATATGTTAGAAACATATAAAAGGGTGTTCATGTGCCCAAACGGGCTCATGCGCCTGTAAAATTTTGTTAGAAATATCGAGTATAGGCTCATATGTCCAAACAGTAACCTCATACGCCTAAATACTGCCTTAGAAAAAAAAACTTAAGTATGATCATATGCCTAAACAGTATCCTCGTGAGCTTGAACAGTGGTTATATGCCTAGAAAAGTTAGTCGGACGACTAAGTGTAGGGCCATGTGCCCCAACATTACTCATGCGCCTGAACAGCTCAGGCGCCTAAAGTGAAAATGTTTCTAAGTGTAGGCTGGTGAGCCTACATAATGATGAAAAGCCTGAACAGGGCTCATGCGCCCAAATAGTTCTCATGCGCCCAAACACTTAGAAATATTTACAGAATTTTTTGGGAGTCAGTGCTTTAGGGTTTTGACAGAGGTGACTAAGGGCTTATTAATGATGATGTTCCATGCATTATATGATTACTTATGATTATTCCTTATTAAGTTATTGCTACTACTATTATTACTTATAGTATGTGACTTTACATGGTATGGTATTGTCGTAACGTAAAGAATATCGTAATAATAAAGTGAAACAACAATAAAGAAAAGAAGAGGAACATTAATAAAATGTTAACAAGTCTTGCAAGCTTAGGGAGGGACACGACCGTGTTGTCGTTAGCTTAACTGTGTTGCGGGTTAGCTACCCTTTATGCACACAGGGTCAATCAATTGAGATTGGCAGGACCTTTGTAGCGTGCCTTGGTGTGTGGGTCGGCTTGTACATAGTACACACAACCCTTTCGAGGGATACAGTTGACCCTTTCAGGGGATATAGTTGACCCTTTCGAGGGATACAGTTGACCCTTTCGAGGGATATAGATGGCCCATCACCCGTTTCCATCGCGCATATAGTTGGGGCGTTGCGCATTGGTCCATACAGACAGTGAAACATAAAGTTAAAAGTTTACAGACAAGACATACAGTACAGAGAACGAACAATATTTGTTCAAACAGTTAATGCGTGCTCGCATATACAGTACAGAGTTGTATTTTACAGAAAAGAGTATTTTTATATACTATATATAGAAAGTATTTTATTACGTATAAAACTAGAGCTCACTCAGCAACGCTGACTTTTATAATTTTCAGTTGGCAGGTAATTATTGCTGAGGATGGTACAAGGGTAAAGCTACTCGGCAGGGAAAGACTAACATCCATTCTTAATAGAAGTCACTGTTGCTTTGTAATGCAGTTAAATATTCTTTTGTAAACTGATTAAACCAAGGTGTATTGCTTAGCAACAGTGTTTATAATGAAATGAATGGCTTTTGTTAAATGAATTCCGCTGCTTGAATTTATAATATGTAATGTTTTATGCTGTGAATGACCAACTGTGAGCTGCCCGGGATCGGGGCCTTACAAGTTGGTATCAGAGCCAAAGTTTAAGTGAAATGGGTAAATACTTTCAAAAGAACCTAAACTTAAACTAAAAATGGGACAGAAGGAGGGATGTCAGCCGAGTAGCTACGTGCTATCAGGTATTTCTTTTCTTAAAGTTAACCAGAATTATGTGCATGTGCTACTTGACTTATGTGATCTTAGTAGATTTAGATACTGATGTAGCCAGGATAGGAAATGCTTAGGTGTGAAAAGTAAAGTAAGTGGCTAATCACAACTGGCCACTTTAATTAGGGACTTACTATACTTGACATAAACTGAGCTATTACCTTGAATGACTGTGTTAGTGTTTGAATCTTATAAGCTTAGGAAATGGCTGGGAAGAAATCTTCCAAGGATTCTAGAGGAAGAGGTCGACCGCGTGCGACTAGGAGCAGTGCTAAGGCTCCTGAGACGACTCATGGAAACCCTGAGGTTCATGGCTGGAGTGAAGGAAACGAGAATGCCAGCCTGAATGCCTCAGCTCGGGAGGCGATCGCTGACGAGGTGCACCAGGTCATGCAGACGTCTTACCGTCTGTGGTGACTGAAGTTAATAGTGCTGTGAGGAACGAGGAAAGAAAAGAGAAGGAGGACAGAAAAGGATCGACTCGGAAGGAAAGTAAGGGAGAGGAGGAACGGCCGGAGCGGAGACCGTGTGTCCGATGATGAGGAGGACGATTCGGCAGAGGTGACGGCTAAGGGGTGCAACTATGGGGCATTTTAGAGGTGTGGCCCCGACCTTCGATGGCAACGGGAATGCTGCTGCCGCTCACCGTTGGGTGAGGGAGATGGAAGCGGTACTCGAGATCAGCGAGTGCCGGGAGGATCAGAAGGTGAAGTTTGCCATCCACTCCTTTACTGACTCAGCACTTGTTGGTGGGACAACATCGTCCAAGCTGAGG